>JBBKCR010012075.1:0-12579 GCA_037577295.1 Ladigesia roloffi | reverse complement strand
TTCATAATCGCAACTTTCGTTTTCGAAAATGCAGGGTTGTGATGTACTTTTCCTCATCAAAATTATATATATATATATATATATATATATATATAATTTTATTCCGTAAACACAGACTGGCTGAGTTTTATTAGTTGTGATGTCTGTATCCCACGAAAGTCGTATTTCAACTATGTATCTACCTCATATAATAATAATAAAAAATATTTTTGATTGATTGAGCAAAGCTTTTCTTATTATACGTGTTGTCATTTATTTGTTGGTTTATTTGGCTTTATATGTACATCAATCTAATGTAATTTTCAAGGAAGCAACATATCTTAAAAATCGTTTTGAATTGATATGTTAAAAGTTAAATGTAAATGAAAATGAGAACTAAAAATGAGAAGTGGGTTAAGGCCAGTCACCTTAACGAATTTTAAGGTGAAACAATAGTTATTTCTTCCTTTTTACACTTTTTTTCACCGTCCTTAAACCAGTCTTGTTTCACTTGTATCTTGAGCATCAATCTACCTTGGTTTCGTGAAAAGGCAGACGGGGGTATATAGGTCTGACACTGCTGGGATGGAGGAAGAAAGAGACCACCAGTCAGCCGTGCTGTTCTCGGTGAGGAATGTTGCTATACATTCCGGGTGGCTCATGGTGACCTTTTTACCTCTACGATCTCTAAACATGTCAGCAAACTTTCTCACACTAGTTTTTGTGGCTGTTTTCTTGGCTGTAAGTTCAGCAATCCCGCACTAAATTGAAGCCAAAATGTAAGTGCACAGTGCTAATCCTAGGTAGTAGTTAAAACGTCACTGTATTTCTGGCTACTGGCCCTGAATAAATTAACTCTCGCATAAGGTGCCCATAACCTACATGTAAGCCAAAAATGATCAGCCATGAATAGCACCCTGCACCTTATAAAACCAAATTCCTTGGCATTAAACTCTAAATTTTATCACAATGTTCTGAGATTTACCAATTATTTGTTGCTGAATAATAGAAACCAACCCCCTAATGCGTGAAGACTCATGAACGGACATTGACTTTTTTATTTCAGAGTTTTGGATTGTGGCTAAAATTAACAGCTTGTAATATTACCCTGAGGTGAATTATAAGCATTATACAGAGCACAAGATGTTTATTACAACAATTGAAACAGGAGGGAACAAGATTGACCAGCATAAACAGCTGTAAAGGCCGGTATACCCAGGCGCAGATTTGTTTAAAAATAAGCCACATTAACAAACCATTTACTAATACATTTACATCTACGGTCGTCAGAGTGAAGGAACTGAGAGAACTCATTAGAATGATGCCATTTATTCTACATGCGGAATCTTTGAATGGCTGGTTCTTTAAAGTAAAATAGTTTTGTAAATAAAATGTGTGAAACTGAACAAAAACGTAAAAAAATACTCAAATTCTTAATTGACAATGTCTGTTTTTTGGATTATTTTATCTGATATAATCCCATACATTAAAAAAGACAGATATGAGAAATCGCTTTCATATGTCTGTGATAGTTATGTAAGCATAAAGGCTTTTTTGCTTCTCCCTGGGTGACCAGCACGCAAAAAGAAATTTTACAAACCAGACATCCTGTATCAGAATGGGTTTTAAAGACAGATTTTTACGAACCATAAGAATAATTCATAATTCAGGATACCAATTAGCTGCATTGCGTATAACTTGCACTTCATCAAACACTGAACACTAGAATGAGAGCTCATAGAATGGGTGTCCAATAACACAAATTCATAGGATAACTTGTCTAAACTCGGTGCCTTCTCCAAGAAAGTCTTTCCTGACCATCTGCTGTGTTAGTTGGTGTGGATTTCAGTCACGCTGTTTAAAGCGTTTGTCCAGTACCCCCCAAAACGGCCTTTGATCAAATCGCTGTTCCCCGCGGTCACCATCACGCGCTTGCATTGAAACGCAAAGCAGCCTCACGCTCACAGTGGCGAGTTTAACCAGAGGTCACCTTTAACTTCAGATGAACTCTCACACATGAAGACGTTTTTACACTGAGCCAAACATTAGCGTATTTCCAAAGACATTGCACCAACACATGAGATATGCCTTGTGGCAAATGCCCCGCTTTAGTTTATCTCCCAGCATTACATTTATTTAAAATATAGTGAATTATGTCAATGTACGTCTATAATTGTATTACTTGACAATGTGGTCATTTTAGGAATCTAACTTTTAGCCATTGATTCATTCGATTCTTATATCTGGATGTGTTGTGATTGTAGGTCTAAATAAGTTCTGAATATCTAATTAATGTGGTCAAAATTAAAGTACCTTCCTAAAAACATCTAGACTTGACAATTTAGTCACTTTAGGAATCTAATTATTAGCCATTGATCCATTCGATTCTTATCACTGGATGTGTTGTGATTGTAGGTCTTAATATGTTCTGAATAGCTAATTAATGTGGTCTAGTACCTTTCTAAAAACAGCTGGAAAAATATCAGGCCAAAGCACTACTCAACGATTTGCACAATTGCAATTAAACATCTTAGCATAGGAGATGACGCGAATTAAGAGCTTTTTCTTTTCGTTTTTATGCACATATTTTATAAAGTATAAGTGTTTACCAAAAAAACAATACAGGAAAATAGGTGATAAAATGTTAATGGTTAAATGTATTTTATCACATAAACCTTTAATGTTAAATTGATATGTCAAAATGCTCTAAAACAAACATAAAACTCATTCATTTTTACACATCTATATTTTTCTAGATTTCAATCCATTCTATGAGAAGGTGCTTTTTAATTATTTAAATGATTAAATTACACTACAGAACAATCACTTCTGCTAAAAGTAATAAAATGTGTAGAAATATGTTGCCCCCATACACTTTCTTCCTGTAGATTCAGGTAAATCACAGTGGATTCACTTATTAATAAACCGTAATTGCATGTCAGCGATAAGTTAATTCGAAGCCCAGTGCAAATCGTGCTGTCCAAATAGGTCTTGAATCAATCAAATATAATCACACTACGCTTATTTTAAGATGAGTGATGACAGCTAATTTTATTTACTCGCTTCAGTGATTTTGAATTCTTTTTTAAGATTAAGTTTGAAACTTACAGTACAGAAAAAGTCAGAGGGCCATCGACCTTATGAGGGACTAAGATTGTGAGGAAATACAGAAGTGCGGGGGTTACCCGATGAGTAAAATAAAAGAATACGATCAAATTAGTACACGCGCGCGCAAGAAATGGTATTTAACTATTTTATTTTTACAAGACATGACATACAAGATATGTATGAGTTTATAGATCGTCTCTGAGACCCGCGAGGCATGATCCCTGGTGAAAGGCTAGGGGGAACACCTCGGAGGATGCTGACAAGCGGGTGAAGGGTAGGAAGGGGAGTGTGAATAGATCGGGAGGGTCTTTTTTAACCAACATTTGAGGAAACGACTTTGCCAGAGTTTTTTTCTCCTCTTTCTCTCGGGGCCTCACCCCTTTCCAAAGTTTACGCGGACTTGACAGGTCCATTTCATCCCCGACCTTCTGACGGACTGCCTCAATATTTGCACAGGCGGATGGCTTTACCCCGGGCCCCGGCCTCAAACAGCTCCGTCCTGCCAGCCCCGCTATCCGTGGCCTCGGTTCACCAAGAGTTCATGCCCAAATTAATTCTAGAAGGGCCTTGCGGGTCGGCCCGAGAGAAGCTGCCACTAGCTCCCATCTCAGAGGGGTCAAACGCAGGTCTCTCCCCTCATCGCCACTCCGGGCCTTCACCTCGCCCAACTTGCCATTCTTATCTTATTTTCCTCTTTTACTCTCGCTCTGTTCATTCCATCTGTGGATTAAACGACACATATTAGCCTACATGGCAGAAAACAAGCATTTCATTTCTGTAGTAAAAACAAAAATGGCTATTATGCCTTTTGTAGACGTTAATATACCGCAAATATTCCTCTTGCAGATATTTCCTATACTTTTCATTTTCGATATGTTCTAGAATTATTTCACCTGAAACTACAAAATGGGAAATTTGTTTCAGGGGTCCCTTATTCTTTATTTCAAAATTTAAATTGTTTTAAAAATCCATAATAAACTAAAAACCAATACACGTGTGAAATAAAATATTTAAAAAATATAAACACACACACACAAAAAATGTTACAATGTTAATACAAGGTTAATACAATATTATCGAGATACATACCACAAAAACAACAACAACAACAATAACAACAATACAACGAAGAACAATATAACAAGAGCAATAACAAAACAACAACACCAATAACAAAACAACAACAATAACAACAACAACAACAACAACAACAACAACAACAACAATAATAATAATAGTAATAATAATAATAATAATAATAATAATAAGTGAAAGAAGAAGAAGAAGAAGAAGAAGAAGAAGAAGAAGAAGAAGAAGAAGCAAAAGAACACCCCTTGTAGCTGAATGTGTTAAAATGGCAAAAATGGCACATGACTTCAGTATGATCGCTCTGCCCAGGAAATTCTAATAAACTAATACAAGACAATATCTGCAAGATTTCCTATCTGAAAATGGTCAATAGATTTACTGTCCACTGATATTCAAGAATCAAATATAAGCCAGTGCTTCGATTGCCTGTAACGTATATTTTGCAAAATTATGAATTTCACTGTTAAAGATTTATGATTTTCTTGAAAAAAAAATCTAAAACATTTTATCTTTTACCTATAAAAATGAAAATGATGGGGAACGAAAAGCAAAACATAGGAACGTCTGTGTCTTCTCACATTCTTGGGTGAATTCAGAGCAAGAGGTTATCTTACAAAAATTCCTTAACAGCAGGAGAAGACAACAAGGTGAATGGCACAGACAGTTTTTTAAACAATATTTTATTTTAAATTTTTGTATTTTACAAGAATTTCTTTATTTAAAAAGTGAGGCAGTCAGTCTTTCACATTTTAGAGTAAACTCAGGTTACGACTGACTGTGTATTTCAACACCTAGTTAAGAATATCACAATCAAGAAAGACCAGAACTGCTCCATGACCTGTATTGTGCTCTGAAACCCCATGACCCAAGTCACCAACACAATGTCAGCACACAAAAAATAAGGTGTAAATTTACTTAGCTATAATGTCACCAGTAATCAGTACTTCACATGTTAGCCATCAGCTAATTTTAACTGTTTTAACTATTTTCTATTGCCATTTTCAAACAATTGAACTGAGGTTCAATGTAAATGGTTTGTGTAATATGAAGATGTAAAAGGACTTTTGATTAAGTCTTAGAGACCTACATATCATCAACTAAGTTACATTTGGGAAAGCTTGATTCTTCTCACTGAAAACTTAATTAATTGTGACAATATATGAACATGAAAATGAAACCACGACTGTTTGAGCATTAATTGAATTTACATAATAAATACTCTTAAATATTATAATGATAAGAGTATAGTGCTGCTAAATAGCTGTATGAAGTGATGGCATGCTCACCGACTTAAAGAGTAGGAGGAGGATTCCTACTCTGTATAAACAAAAAACAAACAACAGAATTAAGTAAAGACTGCACAATGGCCTTATTTACCTCGAGCTAACACAGCATGTTGACATATGCTCTTTATATTTCTGAAGGTTAGGAAGATTTGGAAATAATCATTTTAACAAACAGTCAGTCAAATTCTTCCTTCTAGGTTTAATACATAACTCAGACCTTCCAATGCTGACAAATTGCTTACACACATCTATATGGGTATATTTTATGGAATCGGTCAGCACTGGAATGTCTGATGGCAGTCAAACATATATAAATATTTGCAGTAAAAAAATGTTTGCAGTCATTAATGTAATGTCAATAAATGTAAATGCATTTATGTTAAAGAAGGTATGAGATCAAAATGGTTAACTGAAGAGTGTTTTTTTCCCATTACTTTTGTGTTGGAAGTTTTTTATAGTGTAAAGAAATATAGTTAAATGCAAGGAAAAGTTCATAAAATGATAAACATAGGCAACAAGTATGGCATACATGCTATTGTTAAACAAATTTTTGTTCATTGCTTAAAATATTGCATTAAAATTTTAACATCTGTTAAAACCTTAAATATGGTTCAAAAACAAACTTAGTGGATGGACGTGGAGTGAGTCCATCGCTACATGTGTGTACCTTGTGGGTGTTTATACATTAAGAGACATCAGTTTGACATGCATGATGGGTCAGGTTGAGTTTAACTATGAAGTTAAGATGTTTGGCCTCTGCCCAAATTGGTTACAAAAATATGTTTTTGCCCTTCATTGTTTTAATGTTAATGATAGGCTACCTGCCCACTTTCAATTTCTTAAAAGTGGAATAGTAATAGTAACAGCTTCAACAACTCAATATGTTGAAATTTTATTTGAATCTTAAAAATGTTTATCACTCTCTAAGTCACTAGCGTAAATATACATTATATTCATTTAAATAAATGCTGTATTAAAATCACAAGGAGAACTTGATCCCTTTTCATTAATTTTGGAAATTAAAAGTAAGTCTGTATAAATATTGTGAAGAAATGTCTATTATACATAATGAAATGTGAGATATGTTGAGAGAGAACTCTGAGAAAGAAATATGTAAAAGAAAGGAAGAAAAAGAGAGACCCAGTAGTAAAATAGAGAAGTGTGATGCCACACTCAGACGGCTGACTGACTGCCATGTATTCCCCCTGCAGTGTGTATGCTTGGTATCCGTGACGACCCCTCCTCCCTCTCCATTTCCGCTCTTAGCTCTTGTCCTCTGCTATTTGCCAAGAAAAACATACAAACTCTTCTGCGGCTGCTCTCTACATCTATGCTTCTTGTCCTATTGCCTCCACGGCTAACTCATCTTAATGGTCAGGGCAGATTCCACCAGTGGGCCTAATCAGTAATGTCAACTGGCAACATTTTTAGAGCATTTTGGCAAAATCTGACTCCAACCATACAGCTGTTGTTACTAAAAAAAAAGGTCCACTAAAACTTAAACATATTATTCTAGGAGAAACACTTTAATTGGAACCTTTGTTTTTTTATTTTAAAATAGCTCCTCACCATCACACATCTAATTTCAAAAATGTTATTAAAATAATCATCCATTCAATTGCTTTTTTGGAACTAACACACACCCTTCTAAGACATCTATCCTGTAACTAATGTTTGGCACCTTTCATTTTGAGAATGCAGGGTATTCAGAAGAGAAATTAAAGCTCAAAAGAGAAGATGAAAAGTTTGTGTGTGTGTGTTTGTGTCTGTGTATTTGCAGGTAAAGCAGAATAGAAATAAAAACTTATGACTGTATGTGTCCATTAATTTCTACAAGTGTTTTAATGTAGTCATAAAGTATTTTACCTAATTATTTCCAAGGCTTTCCAGTCTATTTGTTCAGTTCTAATGAACTGCTTTTTACTGTACCTCATGCAAAAATGGAAATAGGATGAACAGGTAGACATATGCCTTGGTTTGAGATCCCAAAAAATATATTACAAAAAAAAAGTTTTGCTAATTCGCTTCCATATATTGACTACATAGGGAATGAATGTTGCCATTTGAAATTTTAATAACTTCAAAATAAACTTTTTTTTGTACATTCCAGTATTTTATATATATAGTTCCATGAAGAAACAAAGCACACTTCATCATATGTTTGTCAACTTACTTCATAGCTTGGCCATGCATACACATGCACACCAGGGCACCAGGGCAGACACATTATATATTTGTCTTTCATTCCTGTTATCTTTGATTGAACTAAGCTCCGATGTGAGATTTGGATCAATGCTTCTTGAATACACTCTAGACTCACTCTGGGGCTCTGAGTTTTAGAATTTAAGCAGCAGGAGTGCTGGAGCTGACCTGAAGCCAACTTGTTGGTAAAGTGTAATTAGAAACACAACGTTACATCAACACCTCCCTGACAGCTTAAAAGGAGGTTCCATATGACAGCAAAGGTCACCCCTCCACCCAAAAAACACTCCTCCTGTCTTTTACACCTCCATATTGAGGCAAGGCATGATAACAAGCAGAGAGGTTTCTCCGTGTGTGGAAGGACAAAAACACAAGGTGGGTTGAAGATTCTGGAGTTGTGAAGGGCCTGATCTAAAGGGCAGCTGTTGCTTTTTTTCTGATCTCATTCCTCGCCAGTTACATGCATTTATATCTCAGTGGCTCAGGTTTCACCTGTTCCCTAGATGACTACTATGACCTCTTATGGTGGTGGTTCAGCTAAAAAGTTTCAAGAAAGCATTTTTGAAGTTTGCTTCTTTAGTAGTGGAATAGAGCTACAAAATGAGTGTAGCTAAACACTAGTTGTCTAAAAGCACCTTATCATGTACTTGCTCACGTGGTTTCTAAACCAGTTTGTATTTGTGTTATTTGTTGATTACTGTTTTCATCCAAATGCTTTTTGATTTTAGTTTATCACACAGTTTCACAAGTCTATTTGAAGTATGGGACAGAGTCATGAAACAATAATGAGTGCACAGAAAGAGAAATAATAAAAGGATGGCTATCACCAGAAACAGGTGTGTAAAAACAAAAATACATTACCGTTTTTCTCTGTTGGTTTGGCTCATTTCTTGAAACTGAAATTACATTCTTAAAACTATAAGGTAATTTGGCCAAACAGACTTTGGCACAACATTTCAGCTCATTAGCAAAATCTCATATATCTCTCAAAACTGTTCATACATGCTTCACAACTAGATTCATTTCCCAAGTAAAGAGTCAGTACCATCAAAATTGCACAGATCTTTCTCAATTGCTTTGACTCATCTGCCTTCACTTAGAGCTTTTGTTCAGCAGAACACCATGGATCACCTGCAAAAGCTCATATCTCTCCCAAAACAGTTTATGCATGTGTCGAGACTAAATTCCTTCCTCATATAAATAGTCAGTGCCCCCAAAATGAATTCTCCCTTTGGCACTGTGTGAGCACTGCAAGTCAAAATGCTTAGATGTTTTGTTTGGATTTTACAGTAAGAGCAGCCACCAAAGTTTGCCATCACACACACTGCACTCATACTGCAAAGGAAATTATAACCATTTTTACTCACACAGATAAAATAACTTCCAGACATTAAAGTACATAAAAAGAAAATGTATAGAGTACAAAATATAAACACCAACAAAACATTGCATGGAGCAGGCCATGATGAGCCAAGCTGGAAATTCCCACTGACCCACACGATCACATAGTGTGGTAGTGAGGCCCCTTCGAGACTTCTGGGACCAGATCACTATAAAGATGATCATCAAGAAATGAGCCGGTTTCAAGAAATGAGCCAGACCAATAGAGGAAAACTGTAAGCCAATAGCAGAAATTCGAAACATGACTGGTACAGTAAAAAAAGCTCAGCAGGTCCCAGGGAGTCTTATAATATCTATAAATGGAGCATTTCCCAATAACTGTTAAACATGCTGGGAACCATGACCCTGTTTTTAAAAAGAGATTGGAACAACAAGCCAAAAAAGATTTCTTCACCAGTAAAACAATCTAAAATAGAAGTCTGTCATGCTTGGCTGAAATGGTTGTTGAAGAGATCATGCAACAAGCAAGAGAGTGCATAGTTTTCAGTCATAAAAGACAAAAGCCAAGTACATTCAGCTATGTTCATTGTGCACATTCATATCTGGATATGTTGTCCATTATAAATGGGCAATAGTACAGCAGAAAATGTTTGATGTGGCACCAAGTGGACTGTAGTGCCTCAGAGATACACTTTGGCCTTCTAGACATTTACGTTAATTGCACTTAGTAGACCCTCTTATCCTGAGCAACATACATCTGTGCTTAAGTAGTTTACATCAGATCTTCTTAGCTGTAACTGTCAAAAAGAAAATAAAAACTAATACATAAGTAAGGAAAAACATTTTGTGTGTTCTGAAAGAGACCTCATGAGAGTGATGTTGCACGCCATCTAACATGTATGCCTTTCTAAATACACCCTAAGTAAATATAGGGTATGCAATTTGCCCAAAACAATATTGTCCCTAAGCAACTTTTACACATTAGCTTTGTAGTTCCAGTTCAAAAACAAAGAAGAACATTTCAGACACCAAACATCAGTTACACTGGCAAACTACATACTTTTTAGTAGTGTGACAAATGTGAAATTTAGTATGGGCATGGTTTATTTGTTTTGATGATGTCTTGACTGATTCATTTGAGAATGCACTCCAATTCCAAAGTACTGTCCATCAGAAATTCACTGTCTCCCCTTGTCTCCTCACATTTTTTTATCTACTCTCCATTGCAACTACTTTCACTTCTTTTACAATATTCTGCAGCTGGCCGCTCTTCTGCTTTGGCTGTTGCTGGAGCCCTGCTGGTGAGTCAAAGTAAGTTCAGCTTTGCAGACCTAAACAGAGAAACACAGAGTATGGTGGGGTAATCAATCAATCAGACCAAAGGATTATCATTTTGGTGCACCACTAAAAGACACTATGGTAATACTAATTGTAAATCAATGTAAATTAAACATAACCAAAATTGTTATTAGTCAAGTACCAGCCATACAAAGAGGTTAAGCTTGGTTCCTGAAAAGCTAAATACAGTGAGGAACATAAGTATTTGAACACCTTGCAAATTTGCAAGTTCTCCCACTTAGAAATCATGGAGGGGTCTGAAATTCAGATTGTAGGTGCATTCCCACTGTGAGAGACAGAATGTAAAAAAAATCCAGGAAATCACATTGTTGAATTTGTAAAGAATGTATTTGTTTTGGACTGCTGCACATAAGTATTTGAACACCTGAGAAAATCAGTATTAATATTTGGTACAGAAGCCTTTGTTAGCAATAATACAGATCAAACGTTTCCTGTAGTTTTTGACCAGGTTTGCACACACTGGAACAGGGATTTTGGCCCACTCCTCCACACAGATCTCCTCTAGATCTGTCAGGTTCTGAGGCTGGTGCTGAGCAACACAGAGTTTCAGCTCCCTCCAAAGATTTTCCATTGGATTTAGGTCTGGAGACTGGCTAGGCCACTCCAGAACCTTGATATGCTTCTTACAGAGCCACTCCTTGTTTATTCTGGTTGTGTGCTTCGGGTCATTGTCATGTTGGAAGACCCAGCCACGACCCATCTGCAATGCTCTGACTGAAGGAAAGAAGGTTGTTGCTCAAAATTTCACAATACATGGCCCCATTCATCCTCTCCTTAATACAGTGCAGTCGTCCTGTTCCCTTCGCAGAAAAGCACCCCCAAAGCATGATGTTTCCACCCCCATGCTTCACAGTAGGGATGGTGTTCTTTTTCCTCCAAACACGGTGAGTGAAGTTTAGACCAAAAAGTTCTATTTTGGTCTCATCTGACCACATGACTTTCTCCCATGCCTCCTCTGGATCATCCAGGTGGTCATTGGAAAACTTCAGACGGGCCTGGACATGTGATGACTTGAGCAGGGGTACCTTTTGTACAATGCGTGATTTGAAACCATGACAGCATAGTGTTCAACCAACAGTGACCTTTTAAACTGTGGTCCCAGCTCCCTTCATGTCATTGACCAGCTCCTCCTGTGTAATTCTGGGCTGATGATTCTTATCATCAGTGATACCCCACGAGATGAGATCTTGCATGGAGCCCCAGTACGAGGGAGTCTGACAGTCATCTTTAGCCTCTTCCATTTTCTGACAATTGCTCAAACAGATGATCTATTTTCACCAAGCTGCTTGGCAATTTCTCCGTAGCCCTTTCCAGTCTTGTGGAGGTACACAATTTTGTCTCTGGTGTGTTTTGACAGCTCTTTGGTCTTGCCCATGGTAGTAGTTTGAGTCTGACTGACTGTGGGGTGGATAGGTGTCTTTTAAGAGCTCAGACAGGTGCTACTAATTGGAGTAAAGGTGGACTTCTTAAAGGCAGTGTAACAGGTCTTTGAGAGCCAGAATTCTTGCTGATTGCCAGGTGTTCAAATACTTATGTGCAGCAGTGCAAAACAAACAAATTCTTAACAAATCATACAATGTGATTTCTTTAACATTCTGTCTCTCACAGTGGGAATGCACCTACAATGTGAATTTCAGACCCCTCCATGATTTCTAAGTGGGATAACTTGCAAATTCGCAAGTTGTTCAAATACTTATGTTTCTCACTGTATCAGGGTAAATACTGCAATCATGAGAATTGTGTACTGTGATCATGGCTGTCGGAACCATTATAGCCATGGTTTCGTCCCCTCAAATTTCCCCTCCCAAACAACAGTCAAGATATACAGATTAGCATATGCCACAGCCCCCAACCACCCCAGGACAGCAGCCACAACTATATTATTGCCATTTTCCCATCCACAGTTTTGCTGACAACACTGTGCGTCTAAAGTGTACTCTGCTGGAATTAGATTAAATTTATGGCACTCTGCTATTGACTCGTGGGGTCTGAGAGGTTCCAGTAGGGAGAATTTGGTTTATATTATTCTTCAGCTACACTTAGTCTACCTCTGTATGACAGCTAACCTGCAGCTGAACCCTGCAAGTTTCACATACATATACATAGCACCCATTCTCTATCTCTTTCTCTCTCGCTCTCTTACACAAACACACACACACACACACACACACACACACACACACACACACACACACACACACACACACACACACAC
>JBBKCR010012064.1:0-12579 GCA_037577295.1 Ladigesia roloffi | reverse complement strand
GTTCTGCTGAGGAAACAAAGTCACCTTCGACTTGGATGCCCTGGGGGTAAGCAAATAAACATCAAATTTTAATTTTTTGGTGAACTATAGCTTTAAGTGTGGGCCAGTAAATGTTTTAAAACTAAAAGTAAATTACCTGTCTCAAGTATATTTGAAACTGGAACTAGGCCAACCTGTATGTTTTTTGATGCAATGTCTTCATACTGGAGCTGGACCTGCTGGATTGCGCCGGCGAGGTCAGGGAGGGCGTACGCATCCTGGACTGAGGCCTGAGCGGAGTAAATCTGCTTCATCAGCTCTTCGATTTCCTACATAAAACAGGGATATCATTTTATTCTTTACAAATCAAATAGACACAATGACTCCTCTCACTCCAAAGAGAGTCAATCCAGACAAGTTTGTGATGCTTCTTTACATTTGTGCTGGAAATACACAGCTAATGTTGCTAACAGGTTTCTATGTCTGCTAATTAACTTCATGTAAACTACGTACGTAAATGAATCTCAAATAGACTTGCTCATGTAATCAATGTATGACAAAAGTACAGACAAATTCAAACTTTCAGTTTAGCTGTGTGTACTTTTAGCCATACAGTGTACTTTTGTCCAGTTTGGGGCATTTGATTGACTGTTTTTGGTGTAAATGGGTAAACACCTGCAATCAAACTATTGTTTTTCTTAAGTTTGATTTTTATTAGTAGTATTATTTTTATAGCTGGAATTTGGTACTGCCCGTATTTAATTTTGGCAAAATTCCAATGTATTTCAATATCGGTTATGGTGTGTGTGTGTGTGTGTGTGTGTGTGTGTGTGTGTATTTAGATTAGTGATCAGTTTGATTAGAGGCTGAGTACTGAACATTTTAAAATGAGATTTTTGTGGTCGAGTCGCCTCTGTAATGTGAGAGAATAGAATGAAAGACAATAAAGCTCAGGGCAGTTATAAATAAAATATATGTCACCATTTACTGTGGTTTAATTAAAAACAATCAGCCCATGGGCAGGTTTGCTCCACCCATTTTAACCCATCCTGAACCATAAATAGCTTGCTAATAGACAGTCAACTAACAACCCCTTCATGATAAAGCGGCGTAACACAGAGTACTGAACGAAGAGAGTCAAAAAAGGTGCTGGATCGAGACCCTGCTGTGTACAGAATATTACTTTAACACATTTTTGGCAATGAAACCAATATCAGGGTCTCCAAACATTGCTTTCATAGCAACAACAAAATCCCGCTTCACATTTTCTTGCAGAAATGCCATCTAGTTTTAATTTATCTTTGGAAACAGTGAGTTTGCTCACCTCTTTGTGGACTCGCTGAAGGAATTCGATTTCCACCTCTAGATTATCCAGCTGCTTTTCTAGGGCAATGCGAGCAGAAGTTGCAGCATCAACATCCTAGAAGGAGTCAAACAGCCAGATGCATATAGTCAACAAAACATGTCATAGGTATCGGAGATGAAAGTGATTCCTCTGTATGATTGAACCTTACTGGGCGGAAAGCCTCGATGTCCATCTCGGCTTTCTTCCTCAGCTCCAGGGCCTCTTCATACTTCACCTTCACCATCTCCAGCTGACCAGCCATTGCATCTTTCGCAGCAACCGCCAGATCCTTTAAAAAACACAAAGCTTATTGTAAAATGCCCAAAAGCCTATTGGACAAAACATCTTTTTAACCCCCCTGGTCTATTATACCACTTTTCTAGTATTTGTGGTATAAGTGCAGCACTCAACTAAACAAACATTTAATGGACCATGGAGCTAGGTCTGTTGGCAATAAATATCAAAACTATGTACATACATATATTTATAATGTACAAAAAATGATTGTAAACATTTATTACATGGATCCTTATTTATATCTTATTATTTATATATATATAACTCCACATGAGTGCCTTTTATGTCATTCAGGTAGCCTGGAGAACTAGCTTCAAAATGCCATTAAAAATATATAGAAATGGGGTTGCTCAAGTCTTCTGCACAGCAATGTCTGATGTGTAATATTCTGACAAGTGTGAGCTCTATGCTTCCAGTAATAAAATATTATTTTATTTTATTTCAGTTGAGCTGATCTTTCTCTGTATGTCTGGATGGTAAAATCTGTTCTTACCCGTTGCAGTCTCATTTGATCAGCGATTCTGCGGAGCTCCTTCAGCTGCTCCTCGTATAGCATGCGCAGGCCTGTGGGCTTTAAGAAGCGATTATGATAGGCTTCAATCTCAGCCTCCATCATCTTATTCTGCTGCTCCAGAGTGCGGACCTGCAGTGCAGTACAGTGATCAGTGAGCTTGTGAAAACTGGGATTTACCAGTACTTTACAATATAAAACACCAGAAATGTAGTTTATTTGGGAACATTTTAAAAGAGAAACCACTACTTTATTACATACAAAGTTCACAATGAGCCAGAGCTAAAAGGACACAGTGCAAGGCGATCTTGCCTTTTCGATGTAAACTGCCAGCCGGTCATTTAATGCCACCATTTCCCTCCTCTCTTCAGTTCTGGTGCTGAGGAACGTCTGGTTTTGTGCAGCAACGGCTTCCAGATCAACCGCTGCTCCTCCAGCACTCACACACACCGTACCAATCCCCACACTGAAAACACACCAAACACACTCATCACATGACTGCAGCTGGATTAGATTCAACTCAAAACTGTGTTCTGAGTAAATGCTGATCTCTGTGAAATTATGAAGGATGAGAATGCTGTGTTTAGTGTTTAGCTTGACTTGACAGTAATTATTGTAATTTTGTAGGAACAATTTTAGTTCTTGAATGTTTTTGCCTGGTTATATGTCATTTTCTGTTATAGCCAACCTGGTTCTTTACAGAATGATTTACAAATTGGTCCTCTTGGCAAACATAGGGAGCTACAAGTCAAAGATTACATTTCTGAACTGCGTAGAACACTTTTTGCTAAGACTTGAGCCGGGGGAGTGAGCTATATAAACTATATACATTTTTGTTTTTGCTAATTATTATTATCACTGCTGTTGTTGTTTTCATTGACGTTAGTAGTAGTAATAATTAATAAAAAGAGTATAGTCGTTCATTATTATTATTATTATTATTAGTAGTAGTAGTAGTATCATTATTATTATTATTATTATTAATAATAATAATAATAATAATAATAATAATAATAATAATAATAATAATAATAATATAATATAAGAAGAAGAAGAAGAATCATAATCAACAATTTGCACTGGTGTTAGAAGGCAAATTCATTATTCATTATATATATATAAACAATATATACATACTTTAAAAGTTATTTATGGTCCAGCACCAATTTTAAACAAATCTTTATTATTATTATCATAAATATGCTTATGATTTTTAAGAGTACTACTGATATTATTAACAATAATGATGATGCCAATAATAATGTGATGATGAATTGGCCTTATAACACCAGTGTATTATATATATTAAATATTTTTTCCCCATAAATGAGAGAATTTCAGTTCAGCCTAGAGGGACACCCATGTCCACATTTTGTGCAGAAAAAATCCTCAGATGCAGATGTTCCATCTATAACACACCTGAGCCAGGTTTGATTACCTGGCTCAGGTGTGTCTGGAGCTGAAAAAGGATAAAAATATCGAGGACTGGCTGGGGGTCCCTCGGGATTCGGCTGAAAGCCCCTGATGTAACTGAATATTAAACGGATGAATGACTGATGTGTCAAACTAAGATGTATTGATTTATCACATTGGTATTTATTAGCATGCTTTCCAACTGAGCCACTTGGAAGGCGTGTGTGATATCTAACACAGCCTGATCTAATCAGACACATCAGGAGGAGATTATGCCAGCTATGATCAGGACCCGTGGTTATTTAAAGCCTACCTTGTGAAATCACTGTCATTGACATCGTATCGTATTTTTAGTGTGGTGCTGTTCATCCTTCTCTTCTCGTTTGATATTATTTTATATTGTTAAAACCATTCAGCAAAAAACGAATCGTTTTTCTTGTCCTCAGAATGTAGCTGGGTCACATTTTGCTTTTTGAACTGAAGCCACACTACTGATCTACCAACATGGCCAACATACGTTTTTAATAAAATCACTATGTTTACCTCAAACCTGGTTGGAGGTTTATCTCAAATAGATTTTTTACACGATTTCTGACAGTGCATGTCCTACAGTTTGCCATAATAATGGACACAGGTACAGGAATTTTGTGAACATTTTAAGCGATTCATTAAGGTGTTTATATTATAATTTTAATTAATTCTAATTTTTTTATATATTTTTAGCAGTGTTTTAGCAAGAAAACATTGATCACCATAATACGAATCTCCTCTGACTTCTATTTCTGTTTCACTTGCAATTTATTATCGATTTTCTATCTTATTTCTTTCATTATTTTTTATTCTATTCCATCTTTTATTCAATTCCTGTAAAAACACACCGAACAACCTTTTGTGGGAACGCACCTGTCATTTTGTTGCCCTGTTAGTATACTTTGCTAATTTGAGAGGCATTGGCCAATGAAAGTGGAAGGTAGAATTTAAATATATAAAATAATATATAAAATGTTTACAAATATTTGCAATTATATAGCTTTTTTCATCTTTTAG
Organism: Ladigesia roloffi; assembly: GCA_037577295.1. Classification (NCBI taxonomy): domain Eukaryota; kingdom Metazoa; phylum Chordata; class Actinopteri; order Characiformes; family Alestidae; genus Ladigesia; species Ladigesia roloffi. The sequence continues at coordinate 7,987 of JBBKCR010012064.1, read as the reverse complement.
CTCTCAGACTGGACATGTGAAAAACACAGACGCTATGCTTACCCATTCATTGGTGGCCTGCTGCGAGACCTGGACAGTGTCCTGCGGCCCACAGCCATGCTGCTGCTGCTGGCCGCCGCTGCCCCTCTGCGGGTATAACTGGCCGAGCGGCATCTTCCAGCATCCCTCCTGACTGGGGAAGGGCTGCTTACCCGCACCTGGTAGGTCGAGCTGGTGGTGTCCTCAAAGTGGCGGCGGTAGGACGAAATTCTTTCCGGACTGCAGCTCATGATGGACTAGGCCTTACGGTTCGTTCTTTTCTGATCCTTTCTGATCTCCACTGAGGTCCCTCTGCACATAAATTCCCACTGGCTGGTCCTCATATACCCAAGGCCCAAGGATGATCTACAGACTGTGGAATTTGGAGCTGCATTAAAGTGGAAAACCATGGCTGCCACACAAACATCTAACACAAATGTGCGAGGAGAGAGAGACTGGGGTCTGACGGAGTCCCCATTAGTCACTAGGTGGAGAACTGATGTGATATGCTGTGATATGAAGGGCCTTTAATTGCATCTTCTGCAGCAGAATGGGCCACAGACGGCGGGGTCAAGCCGTTAGCCGCATATCTCCATGCGTGTGTGACAGGCATGGTCATTAATGCTGCAGATTAACACGGAAACAAGACTGTTATCATAAAAAAAGCAATAAAGTGAGACTTTGAGAATTCAATGGCCACATTATGGGATTCATGCATGAGCAGGCCGAGAGACGTGAGTGGGATTAACACCAATAATGTCTGACAAAAGCCGTACATCATTAAGGCCCAGCCTTTCATTTGCCCAGGTCAGCTGCCAACACAATACTTCACATATACCTGCCACGTTAAAGCTACATCCCCTCAGTCAGGAGTCTATAAATCAGATATTCACAGTAAGATGACATCATCTGGCAACCTAGACAAAATATTAAAGTATATTTACACTATTCAACCTATATATTTGTATATATATAGGAAATGTATAAAAAAAAGACTGCAGTAAACAATACTGTCAATATAGATGGCAAAACACCTCTAGATGTATTTTATACATACACACACACACACACACACATATATATATATATATATATTTATATATATATATATATAGATAGATAGTTAGATTGTTTTTAACTATATATGCAATCATGACGCAGCTGATGCAACCATGGCCTCCACATGTCAGATTGGTTTAGTGTTTCGAAAATTTTTATATTTCTAAGAATGACGCGTGGAAAGACGTTCTTCTCAACGTGTGAATTAGTGTATATGTCTTTGTGTAATTGTTTTTATTGTGTTATTTGTGGCTTCGGGCAGCTGGGCAGAGTGTTTCTTTTGTTTGAACGGAGCGGTGAACAGAGAGAGACGAGTTGACACCTCCAACTCGATTTCTTGTGCGGTTTACCGAAGCCTTTTCCTGAGTATGAATGGAAAGGAAGCGGTATTTAAGCCAAAATTGGTTTATAATTTTATAGTGAAGAGAAGGTGTCTCCAAACAAAATGGCGCCTCAGAACTTTTCCTCTCCTCCACCGCAAATGAATCGTGATATGAACCGAATCGTGAGTCAAAAATCATGAAACGAACCTAATCATGGGTTTGGTATCTCATTACAGCCCTAATAAATACTATATTACGGCTGCACCTAAAATTCAGCCACTAAAAATGGCAACAATTCATTTTCCGGATTCGAATAAATTTCTTTTTTTATCGGACCCAAACTGTGATGATGCATTCGTGACGCAGATGACACAATCACGGCCTCTACGCGTCAGATTGGATTAGTGTTAGCATGTCTGCCGTGTGGGCGCATTACAGTTTTTCCCAATTGTTTACACAAATTTTCTGAAATCATGACTCATATTGTGAGAAATCTACACACAAATCAAAAAACACAGAAACAGTGGGCAAACCCCTTCAATTCTCCTGCAAAATGAAACTTTATATTCAAAACACTGCAAGTTCTTCTCGAAATGATTTTCTTTTTTCAAATAACACACAGACCATCACATGAAGACATTTATAAGAACCAATTGATCACTGATGTAATTAAGGTAAAACACTAGGACCAGTTCTCCTTCTCTTTTTATTATAAAGCCTTTTTTGTTCAGTGTAACACTACAAACAGTACACAGGCCTACATACATGCATAGCAAAATATTTCAGAAAATTGTTTGCGTACAAAACACACAAATACACGATACCACATATATTTTTCCACAAAAATAATGTACACAGTGTTCATCCCATCCAGCACAAAGTTGCAGATACTGTGATCTACTGATACAAACAGAAGAATTTACTGGATACAAAAAAAAAACAACAATTGCTGAATCCTTTCTTTCTAGAACAGTAAAAACGGTAAAATACTGTGAATAGGCTTCCTGTGTAGGAATACAGATTAGGAATACGTTTCCCAAATACTGAAACAGTCTACAGAACATTTCACAGGCAGTACTGTACTACAGTAATGTTCTCCTTCAGTACAGTGAGATTTTTTACCTAATTTCATTTCAGAAAGTCTGGATGATAGAGGCTACAGTGCACCTGCTCCAATCTGGCTGTACTCTTTGCCCCACCCCCCTCATGGTTCGATCATTTTTGACCACATGGTCAATCACAGTGGCTTTGATCTAATTCTTAGCCTTTCTTGGCCTCCTCCTCTCCGTCCTCCTCCTCTACTCTGGCTCTGTCTCTGTTTCCAGAGTTGGCATCCTTTGCTCTAAAACAGAAGAGCTCACCTTTTGCCCTTTTTAAAGCTCTGATTCTTAATTGCTATTTTGTGTGACAGATATTTACCCATGTGATGAGTTAGGATGCAAAGTAGGACAACTGGCTTTACAACCCAGAGAACTGTGTGTAGTGATTTGAAAAAAGTGTGTTATAAAACTGCAATTTGAGTGTAAAGCAGGAATTGTGTTGGGGTTCAGGTGGTTGGTGCATCAGTTACATGTTGTAGTCATTGTGTCTGAAGTACAAGAAATTGTGTGTAACCAACTAAGAAAAACTGTAAGATGTTTTTCATGCAGAATACGAAGCATAGAAAAGCCATTCGAGCCCCCTGTGTTCAAGAAGAGCTGTTGGTCTTCTGGCTAGGGCGCTCGCCTGTGATCAGGACGGTCGGCACTTGACAGCACTTTGAGTGGTTGTGTGTTCTCTTATGACAGAATGGTCATTTTCTGTTTTTGAAAAGAAAAGTAACTTTTCCAGTGATTACAGTTAATATTATGGGCTGTCAGTCTTTGTTTTGTAGCACTATTTTGTTACAAACCTACAGAGAAGGCTGTTTTTAAAAGTTTTTAATGCACATATAAATGCAATTTATTCAACCACTTAGAGTCAAAAATTTATAATTGAATTCACTACTTTTATGAGAGAAGATATTTAAATGTGTAATATTGTCTTGAATTTAGGCTGGTTATGAGTGGGGCCAAGGAAAACATTTATTCAAATTCTATTTTATATTTTGCATTCTCTGAATTCTAAATACATTTTAAAGTTGTGTACAGAAGTTGTGTACAGATTTACTCTTTAATTTTTTAAATAATAATTATTTCTTTTCAAATTTAGTTTTTCGGCCAGGGTGTTTTCTTATTTTTGGTTTTAATTTTTGGCCCAAAAAAATTCTTTCGGTGCATCCCTAATATGTATACATAATAATTTAATTGATCATTTGTTTTACTTTTACATATTAACGATTAATTTTGTCAATTCTGGGGAATCAGAGGCAGCCTTAATTGCTTTCCTCAAACTCATTTTGTCTCTCAAAGATTTAATTGGTGCTAAGTTTCTAGCTAACATAATAGTAAGTGCTTATTAGCACTGCTAATTTCATTTCACCATTTCCCTTCAAAGCTGTAACTAAGCTTTGGTACACAGGAATACCAGGATTCACATTCACGGTAGCCTGTGTACCACTAAATTAAAACAGATACCCCCCACCCCAAAAAAAAAAAAACACATTCCCAAACACTCAATAACACACCAAATAACCACAATAACACTATTTCCCCTCAAGTACACAACATAACCCAACAACAACAATAACCAACAACAATTAGAATGTCCCCGTTAGGAGCAGTGCATGCTGGGAGACTGTCCCTAGTGAGAGGGTGTTTTCTGCGCAGGTGACATTACCACATAAAGCAGATCTGTGCTGTCAGAAGAAAATGCGGACACACTTGTTTTTCTCAAAAAAAAATTCTTGATTGTAACTGAGTTCCATATAATAAAATGTAATTGTTCTTTTCTTTCTATTAGTTTTTATCTACTAATATATTACATGAATTAATTTTTTATCAGGAGCTTTTTGTTTTTGGTGATACAGGAGGTTTTGTTTTATTTGCTGCTGAAAAGAAACCCCAGAAATTGGGGTCCCATACATTGTTTAAACTAAAAGAAAAAAATAAGATCATACTTTTTTATTGTCTTAATGAATAAAAAGTGAAAAAAAAAGTCAACAAAATTATCAGGCTTTTTAACATTTTTATTTTTGTTATATCGAAAACATGCAGAACTGTGACACCACTGTGTCGTATCGAACCGAACTGTGATTTTTGTGAACTGTTACACCCCTAATATAGATATACAGATATACTTCTAGTACTGTTTTGCCATTTTGCTATTCAACTGGTCACATTGTGAGAGGAGAGTGTTGATTACAACATTGTTTTTTTTATTTCTTTCCTCATTAAGTAAGATTTGATTAAGCTGCTTGTGTACGAACTTAACAGACACTGACATGTAACGCTTGTCATACATAGGGATGCAGATGTAAAAATAAGTTACAATACTCTCTTAATTTTTACCACAGCTGTGTAAATACAATACATTAAATTGTTTTCTTTTTATGTAAATACACACACAGTGCTTGGCCTAAAGCTTTGGCACCTGCAAAAGTAATATTTTAAATCTGTTTAGATCAGGAGTGAATGTTTTTTTCACATTAATCTTACTAAATATACTAAATAATACTAAAAAGTAAATACAACGCTAAAATAATACACAAAATAACAAATTTTTATCTTTTAACTGTTTGTCTGTTTGCATTGATTTAATGTTAAATTGGCCAGGAAAAAACACTATCATATACTGAGAAAAAATTGCATAGGTTGCTCAGACACAGTCATCTCTTTCTTACTTTTTCAGTACAGGATATTGACTTTGGGTAATTCACATTTTATTGACCACTGCAAATAGTGCATGCTTCACAGTCATCACAGAAACAACTTCTGTTTCCCCCTCTAATACTGACTCCTCTGGTCAGAATGTATCTTTGGAACATGTTTAGCAGCATCTGAATTCTCTTGATTTCTTTTGACTTTGCAGTATGTTGTTCCTTCTCACTGTCATCTGCCACATCTGTAGTAGGTAACTTATTATAGCACCTGCCCACTGGCTCCTATTGTGAGTGTTCCAGGGTTCTTTTCTAAGGAAAACACCTCCGTATTGTTCTTTATGTAAAGAAGTGTATTGTTGTCAGTACAAAATCTCATTACTTTATGTATGCATCGTTCAAAAAGCATTCAGTAATTAATAAACCAATAGAAATTACTTGATAAAAAGTTCCGCTGGCTCCTTTGACTATTCTAGTAATACTAGATTTTGTCCTGACTGTAGCAGTGCTACTGGTGCAGCATATGCTGAAGAACTTGGGAACTTTTTATAACTTGATTCCAATTATTTGATCAAAACAATCTGATCACAGAACAGTAATCTGTGATGAATGTGGAACTTTTGAAGAAACGTGCTGATCTTCCTTGTTTAGTTGAAACATGGCGGAGGTAGTGTTAAGCTAAAGCTATGAGATGAGTGAAGGTATAGTATTTATAATAAACATCACACCCAGGCAGACAAAGACATGGCACTAATACTATAATGAGAGTCAGCAGTGGAGCAGCTTTGTTCATTTACACAAGATCAGCTGTTTTATCAATAGCAGAACCAGCAGGAAGTCTGTGTTTTGGAAACAGACAGCCAGTCATTTATTATATACCAACAGCAACGCACATCCCACTCTCAACTGACTACACACTTTTTGTGTCTTTTTTTCGAAGTCGCCTTATGTGATGAATGTAAAAATGTTTTTATGTGTAATATACCAAGAATAGCTAAAAATATTTTCACACACTTTATTATTGGAATCACAGTTTTTTGCTAATGTGCCTTTTAGATTAACCATTGTTGGCTGTAATCTACACTGTTTAGGTCAAAAAGGCAGTATGGGATAAAAGTTGATGAACATTTTCCAGCTTTTACATAATTCCAGCTTTTATGTAAATTTTTTACTTGCCAACCTACTTCTGTTTACATAAGAGGTATATCATTCACTCTCCCATGTTTTGGTGAACTAATGAAATAATCGCCTATTTTCAATGAAGTTTATAGCACTGTATACTGTTTTAACCCCACAGCAGCACACAAGCATTACAGCGTAAGAGGAAATGGTGGGAATGGGAAGGGATGGACTGGAATAGTAGCGTTGGACAGATTAATAGATGAACGAATGTATGTCAGTGAAACAATCACCCAAGCAGTACCAACCTACCTGAATTTCATCGATCCCAATCCATCCCTCCCTCTTAATATATTCCTCGCTCCCAGTCCATCTATCCCTCCGAAAACTATCCTTCCATTAATCCACAATAAATCCATTCATTCAACTCTCCCAATCTATTTATAGCTCCATCCATCTCTTCAGACCTTGATTGGCAGATTTGGTGGGCAAGACTCTCTTCAGTGAAGCTCAGCTATGTCGGGCGTGGGCACGCTTTAGAGATTAAAACAACGGCTAAACGAGTTTAAACACGCAGGCGACACTTTCTCATTCAATTGCAAAACAGTGAGTCATCCATGCTGAACTATCCCTGACCACACATCACAACAAGATATTATTCTTACAAATGATCTTGTTCTTCTCTTGTTTTCTTCAAAAATTGCTAACATAAGATTCTTCCTTGAAATTCCAAATCGTGTTTAAATGTCCAAAAACACCTCTTCTAATGAGTAAAATGAGCAATTTTCAGGTGCCCTCACCTGCAGTTATATAATTTGCAGAGAAGAACACGACCAACTCAATGGGACACTTAGCAGAAGCCCCAGATGAGCCGAGGGCCGCCGGCCCAATGCTAATGCTCCCAATGCTAAGTGTCTGCCAGAGGGGTCTAAAAAGCACAGCCAACATCAGTACCTGATTTCACTGATGCTCTTGTGACTGAATGCAATCAAATTCTTACATGTTTCTACACCTACTATAAAGCAATTCCAGATTTGAGTCTGATACTGTAGCAATGGGGGGGGTAAACTTAAAATTTTAAGGACAGTAACTGAAAAATGTGTAGTAGTTCCTGAATATGTAGTTATTAAAACAACAGCTAAACGAGTTTAAACACTCAGGCCATTAATAAATGAGCCATTATTAAAGGAATTTTACAAGATCTCTCAGCTCCTGGGACACTCAGGTATTCAGAATTAAACACATTCTCCTCTTGGTCATTATGAATAACAATATCATTAGGCTGATGGAACAGAGATTCTATCAGGTTCATATCAGGGAGGCGCTTCATTCATCATCAATGACAGGAGAACTCACAAAGGCCTGCTGTAAACGAGGTGACACATAGTTACATTGCTTGTTCATGACAAAGCAAGAGACAAAGCCTTCCCAATCCCAGCTACCATGTTGGAAATGACAGATCCTAAAGCCTATAGTCAACCTGAAAAGGAAATATAGTTTTAACACCATTAGTCCTGTAGTCTTCCACCAAATTGTATCAGTTTTGCCATCCTCAACAGAATCTTCTGAATTTTGAAGAAATTGCAGGAGGGGAAACATATTTAACCGTAATATAATGTTCTCATTCATTTAAATCCCCTCCCCAAAATTCATTTAAATCCCCTCCCCAATATTCATTTAAATCCCCTCCCCAATATTCATTTAAATACCCTCCCCAATATTCATTTAAATA
>JBBKCR010012054.1:0-12579 GCA_037577295.1 Ladigesia roloffi | reverse complement strand
TTCTATATACTATACTAAGGTGAATGATACCGAGTCCCGATCCAATACTTCTATATACTATACTAAGGTGAATGATAACGAGTCCCGATCCGATACTTCTATATACTATACTAAGATGAATGATACTGAGCGTGAGCTGACTCGTCTACGCAGTCCTCCAATCACACAACGCGGACAATGATCCCAATTCCCTTCAATAATAACCCATGCTGGGCACCTGTCACCTGTCATGCCCCCTAATCACCACTCAAAGAGTAGGGACTAGTGGTGGGTTGTTCTTGAACGATTTGTTCATTTTGAACGAATCTTTAATGTGACTCGGGAACAATGAGTCATCTTGCACGAGTGATTCGTTCAGTCGCGCATGCGCATTTTCGGTACCCATCCCTGTCAATCAGTCACTCAGACGAGTCCAGGGTAACCGTCTCTAGAACTCTGAGTGACTGCGGGGTCGAGAACCCGACACAACATCGTATACCGAGTCCTGATCGGGAGGTAACGTCCGATTCTGATCGAGTCTGAAACGACGTGATCAGGCACGATTTCCGATCACGTGATCGGACCGGGACATCCCTAGTAATTAATTTAAACTTAGTACTTGTGACAGGACAAGAAGTTTCTATGGACCATGGGGTCTACACTCTGAGTAATGTACTGATGGAAGAAATATGCTAATTTCTTAGCATAATATGCTAATAGAACGGGACCTGGGCCGGGCTAACAGTGATGGACTGCTTGCAGACGATCCATGTGACACTCTCCAGAAGAGGGGGTGTGGTCAAGGAGCCATCATAGGTCCAATATTCTAGAGAGCCTGGCAGCAGGGTGGCAGGGTCGAAGTCTGGGAACGAGGCCTGAGTGCCCTGTACGAGGAGCCAGTAATGCATAATTAGTAAATAAATTTAAGCCCTAACATAATAAATGTCTTTTAAGGACTGTTAAAATAACTTGCCTTTGTCTTAATGGCAGTCAGCGCATCAATAACCTTCTGCAGGTGGGCATTTTCCTCACCAGCCTGATGGAAATAAGAGATAAATGGGTAATATAACTACACATGTTTAATGTTTACATGTGAAATGTTTACTCTTTAAATCAATATCAAACAGGGACAGACTCAAATTAACATTAAAATGGTAACATTATTTTTAAATAAAAAAATAAAAGAAATATTTATTTGGAAAGGTTTTAAAGTGTACTTTGTATTCACTTCCCAGTTTATGTAGTCCATATGTGCTTGATGAAAAATCTCACCGATTGCTTTAGAAAAGAACATCAATACACTCCTGGCAAGTTAGAGGCACACCAACCTCCAAAAAGACTCCAATGACAGTAAGACCATCAGGCTTGTCCACGGCCTCTCCAAAGCTGGGGTATGACGTGTTCCAGTGCACTAGATGAAGCTGGAGAAAGGAAAGTGGTTTAGACTATGCTGAGGCTGTAGGATTACTGATCAACAATTTCGTTTCAGACAACAAACACATGAAGACTCACGATCCTGCGGTATTAGTCTGATGTTATGCTAGTAATATAAAAACTGGACAAAGAAGCAAAACGAGATCAGAGCTTCATCACTGACACATCAACCTGAGTGTGTTACTGAGAGAGCTTTCACACACACCGCGTTTGGTTCAGATCTCCAGACTTCTCAGTGTGAAAGGCGCCTTTAGACCACAGTCTGGAGCTAATTATTACATTTGGGCCCAAACAAAAGCGGTTCAAACTACGCCATGAATCGGCTCGTTTGCATCGTGAAAACACACATTTATATTCATTCGTTCTTTTGACCACTTACATCACGTTGAGGTGAAGAACGTCTTTTGATACTGCAATGCAAATATGTGCCAGTGTGCATCAGGGATATGTGACAATGTATTATGGATGTCAACAATGCATTTTATTAATTATGCATTTTATTAATCACCTAACTTTCAGATCTAGTTCCATATAGTGTATAGTGCCACTACTGTATAGTTTTATTTTTCTCCATTCAGATTACACTCTAATATTATGAGAATATCTAGTTGATGTAAATGCTCCGCTCAGCTGGAATGTAAAGGCAGGATGAATTATGGGAACTCACCTCAGCTGGGAACGTTTTGCCGTCGAATGTGTGCTCGGACCCTTTGTCATCACTCGAGCCCCAGTGGAAGTGGAACTGCTTTAGTCTGTAGGTCCCGGAAATGGGGCCTCCGGTCAGACCTGAGTATAGAAAACATTTTTATTAATATACTGACAGTTATCTTCACAGCTGGCTTTGGCTTCTGATTGGACGAAATCAGGGATTCCCAGGCGCTCACCCGACCACAGGCGTTCTGCATAACAAATAACAATAAACCAACGAAAATAAAAACCCAGTCCACAAGCACACATGTACAGCGCAGTCGTTCATTTACCATGGCAGTATGCTGGACGACCGAGCAGCGCGAGTGATTCTCACTAACCCTTATATTAGATAAAGATTAGATATTACATAAACCTTCATTAGAAACGTAGAGGCTAATCCTTAATCACGATATTCCCATCCACACCTGGTCCAGATTAGGCTGGCAGTAAAACAGGTCAACTCAACCGCTGGTAGATAAGCCTGAACAGAGTGTGTGTGTGTGTGTGTGTGTGTGTGTGTGTGTGTGTGTGTGTGATGACAGGATGTAAAAGAATGTGTTGTTTTACCTCACACCTTGGTGTGTGTGGGTCCCCAGACTCCTGGAGCTCCGTGAGTTCTTTCCACTGCGGTGTTCTGAGACTGCCTCGTTCACAGGCACTTTAGAGCTTAATGTTTAACCAAATAACGAGTAAAAGTAAAAGTTCAGTCTGAGGGACCTTTAGTGCCGCTCTGCTGGTCAGTTCACATACAGGACCAGGAAAACGTCTCCACACTTTATTTTGTATAACCAATAGAAGGTCTGTCACAGACGGACCCTGTGAAGGTGCAGGTAAAGACACCACACAGACACACACACACACACACACACACACACATGCACTACACACCACACACATGTACAATACACCAGCCAGTCCTCAGGGTTACTGGCAGTTTGTACTGAATCTTGCATAAGAACTTTAATTAGGAACTTAGAAACTAATCCTTAATCGTGCTATTCCTGTCCTCACTTTATTTACACTAGACTTGCGGTAAAACAGGTCAGCTCGACCGCGGGGTAGATTAGATAACACGGTGCTCAACGTGGACATTAATTCAGCCTTCAAGATTCACTACATTCACTTTACCAGCAACTTTCAGGGCCTTTTCATAAAGAAATCACATTTAAAAGGACATGTCAGCGCTCACATTACCAAAGAAATACATCTGCCAACGGGGCAAGCCAATTTTACATCAGTAAATAAGTTAAAAAAATGTTTTTTAAGTAATTTACATTTTTGTAGGGTGCAGTAGACACACGTTCAGGGTAATTTATAATTAATCTTATATTGAATCTAACTAGAGTATCTGAAAATTTGTGAGATCCAGCTGGGTAATGCCGTTTAAATTTACATTTTCTCTACAATCAGGATAACATTATTTTTAAATTTATATTCACAACCCTATTCTGAAGATTTTGACCCAAGAAACCTAATTATCTTCATATCTGGAACAGCCTGAAATGTTTTCTCAACTGAACGAGATATGTTAGTCATTTGTTTTGTAATCTATTTTATTTCATGCATTTGATTGATCGTTGGTTCTGAAGATCTGCAGATGTATTTATTTAAGTATTTTATTTGTATATCACATCTATTTTTTCAAAACTTCCCAGCACAAAAATATTTGTAGCTGTATCAGTAGTCAGCTGGCGACTACTCCTTGTGTTACCTCGTGTTTTGTGAAATGACCCTGTTTACCTGAAGTGGATGCCTATCAAGCCCTGAAGCGAAAGTCAGAAATGTAATTATAACTACAGAATCAAACTGCAGGATATTGTAATTATAACAGTATTAACAGATCATTTCAAAAAGTGATTATCAGACAAATGTTTAGATTATTATTCATGCCAGCTGGCATTCCACCGACCTTAAACGTTTAAATGTGGTTGAAATAAGGTTCGTTTATGAAAAAACATTCATTCAACATCAAAACAACGTTGAATACCAAATGGTTGAAATGGTGTTGTTAACTAACTATAGATTCAACATAGAAATATAAATAAAATGTGAGTTGTAGGTCAAACCAACGTTTGCAAAATCTAAACCAAATCCAGCGGTTCTCCAACACTGACACCTGACGCACCTGACGGTGATTTAACGCTGACTCCACGGTAAAATGCCCGCTGGGAAGGCTTAGGAATACCAGTTTATTTATCAGTGCACTCCTAGATATGTTTTTTAAAACTCATACCTCATATGACATCAGTAAAAGAGGTTTATGTGGCTCATAAGCAGTTACTATGCAGACCAGTCCCTTTCTGCAAAAACAGCTCTATTTTTAATGTACCTGTCTATGAGGTGGCAAGGATGTACAGCCAATCAGTATGGGTATCATTTACAGAAAGCTTAAAGGCACAGTAGCAAAATTAATGTTCACTGTTTTGAGGGATAAAGAGTTACAAAACGTATTAAAGAATAAAACCATGCAAAACATGCAAGCACATTAATATAAGAAAAGTGTGTGATGGGCCCTTGAATGTGTCCCTGAAGGGCCCGCTTATAACATTAAAGGGAAAGTTAAAACTACCCGAGAAGCGCAAAAGACAAAAGATGTCAAATTAATTCAGCATCTGTTAACCAGGAGGTCTGCACTGGTGGCTGTGGGTGTTTTATGTGTGTGTGTGTGTGAGCGTGTGTGTGGAGATGAAACCGGGCGCGGGTGGACTCACTCGAGCTGTCCGTGTCATCCGCAAAGGTCACTTGCACGGAGTGTCCGTTGTTGATGATATCCAGTGAGGTGGAGGGGTCGTAGCGGGGCGCGAGGGGTTCAAGTGCGGGATCATGTTCCGCCTCCCCGGACACGATGTCTATGGGAGACTGGCGGGGTCCCGCGGCCACCGGGTAGCTCTCGACCCACTTGTCAGGTCCTGCAAAGAAGAAGAGGGACCACTGTAAGACCAGTCGTGGGAGAGAGAGAGGGAAAGTAAGAGAGAGAGACACAGAGAGAAACCAAGCCCGGCTGCACGCATCCATTCCATGACATATGAGCAGATAAGCTCACCATTGTCCCCTGCGTATCCCCATCCTTGAGACATTGTAACAGTGCGGACTGACTGCAGTGACAGCGCGCGGGACACGAGCTGAAGTGTAACACGCGCACGCCACTATTTATATAAGAACGCTGTGGGGTTTGACCATATGATCACACACAGACACACACATACACGCACACACACTCACACACATACACACTGGACAGTGAGCAAGTGCAATTGATCCAGCCCCCCCCGAACACTGTGGGTGGCTGACTGGCTTAGCGCTGCAGTGTTGCAGGGAGTGAGATGTAAAACGCACTCATTAGAGTATCCCATCGCAACCCCCTGAACTGCTGCTCTGATACGGAGTGCAGCGGTATATGCGCATTGTGATGCTTTTCCTAATGAATGAACTGAACGTGAGAAAGTGAGTTGAAAGGGAAACTGAGGTGCGCTGCTGCCACCTGGTGGTAGGACTTTAATTCCTAAAAGTTCATGCTTGTCTCCAACAATTCCGTAACTGAAAGGGTGTCCAGTGGACAGTGTATTGAGCCCCTGTGCTAGGTCAGTAGCCAGTGTATAGAATTTATTGGACCGAACATGGACTGATAGGATTTTAGTGGACAGTGCATAGAGTTCAGTGGACAGTGCATAGAGTTCAGTGGACAGTGCATAGAGTTCAGTGGACAGTGCTGGGGGAGTTCAGTGGGCAGTTTACGGGCTGAGAGGAGTTTAGAGGACAGTACAAAGAGTTCAGGGGACTCTGAATTGACTGAGGAGGTTTTAGTGGACAGTAGTGTTTAGTGGAAGGAGTCTGGACCGAGTAAAATGTAGTGGAGAGTGAATGGACTTAGTGGAGATTAGTGGACAGTGTATGAACTGAAGGGGGCTCAGTGGGCAGTTTAGGGACTGAAGGATGTTCAGTGGATAGTCTACAGACTAAGAGGAGGTTAGTGGACAGTGGATAGACCAAGGGGTGTGTAGTTGAAAATATTTGCACTTGGGAGTTCTGAAATCAAACAAGTCCCATACCAAGCCGTGATGCAGTTACAGAGAATTCTCTCCATATTCCCTCTGTAGAACATGGTGAGGACTGGGGGAGTTTCCGCAGGAAATTGAGATGTTAATGTGCCTTCTTGGTGATGGAGCAGGTGTTCAGGGGGTCCATGTAAGGTCCTTCCTGATTTGAGCAATAAGAAAGCTGATACTCTGGGCAGTCTGCACAGGAAAGTTGCTCTTCAAAGAGTGATTTTGCTGTGCCCTCCTGAAGTCAACAATTATCTCTTTTGTTTTGTCCACATTCAGAGACAGGTTGGTTCTGCACTTTAGGGCATTGCAGCTCCTCTCTGTGCATGACCTTACCTTTCCCACTAAACAGACCTCCCATTGTTGTGTTATCAGCAAACTTATTTACATTAATTTATTGCCTTTCCCCCCTTCTAAACACCTCCCTAATCCTACATCAACAATCCACCCTACACCACTGGCTAGCAAGTGTCCACCATCTAACATTCAACATCCACACTCCATCAGAAACACAATATCCACCACCCACCACCTACCATCGACAGTCCATCATCCATTATCCAATATCCAATGAAAATCCACCATCTACCATCAAATCTTCACCAGTGACCTACCATCATCCACATTACAACATCTACCATCGACTAACCACCATCCACAATATGCTATCCACCATCCAATATCAATTATTTACCATCCAACTTTCATCCATCCTACACCCATTAATGTCCACCATCAAATATTCACCACCCTCATTTGAATTATTCCATCCACTATGTATTATTATTCACCATCTACCAGCCTCCATCCACAACCCCACCATCAAATATCTTCAATTAGCCATGCAATAAACACAATTCACCATCCTAATATCCACCATCCAATATCCCATCCTCCAACCTTTATCCACCATTTAGTTTCCACCATCCAGTATCCTCTATCCAATGTCCTATATCCACCATCAACTATCCACCATCCAATTTACACTTTGCAACATCCACCATCAAATACCTGGAGGTATTTGAATTGTAACCAAACTTGCGTTGTTCAGATGACATTTCATAGTCTTTTAGTCTGGTCCTGTCTGCACTATGGTCCCGAGGGATGTGGTTTCATTTCACTGGTACTGTGTTTAAATTCTTTAAATGAAAGTAAAGTCCTACTTGACTTAAGATCACAAGAACAGAAAGAATGTAAACTGAGAGAAAGTCATAGTTATAATATCTTAATGAAGACAATTGAGAAACATTCATACTCATTGTATTTACTGACAAGAGAAAACATATTTTCATAACGTTTTTCTCACAGAACAGATCAGCGCTGTTTGAAGATGGACCGTAGGCATCAGCATATCGACACTGGCGTTAAACACACTTAAATCCCAGGACTCCCAGCTAATGTCATCCCTGAGGTACCCGTGACCAAGATCCTGCCCTCACACTGGTCTCCAGGTTCCCCCTGCTGGTGGCCACCCGATTCTTCACTTGGTAAGTGGATTAAACACAGTTGTGCTTTTAGGTTTACTTACCTTTTCAGAATTTATAATTCTTAACCATTTTTCAGAGAATATGAATGATAACACAATTGTGGGTTGGCCAAAGCCATTTATTTCCAAACAACCATGTTTCCTCTTTTTAAATCAGAATTAAATCAGAAAACACAAACTACCTGAATGGCCCTGATCAAAAGTTTACATACACCAGTCCTCAATACCGTGTTTTACCCTCTTTAACATCAATGACAGCTTGAAATCTTTTGTGGATGTTGTGGATGAGGCTCTTTATCTTCTCAGATGGTAAAGCTGCCCATTGGTCCTGGGAAAAGGCCTCCAGTTCCTGCTCAGGTCTGGGCACTCTTGCATGAACTGCATGTTTGAGGTCCATCCAGGCTCAATGATACTGAGGTCAGGAGACTGAGACGGCCACTCCAGAACCTTCACTTCTATTCTGCTGTAGCCAGCAGTGGAGCATGACTTTTTTACTTGGGGAGGCCAGGGGGGGGCAAAGCTATTTCACTGGGGCCAGTATAACGCTACTCACTCCCAACTTGTCATAGCAAAGATCCTTCATTTTACTCTCACTGACCGCAGCTGCTGCGTTCATTCTGAAATCATCTTTAATAATATTCACACATCATGTACGTTATTTTCACAATTACCCAGCATTCATTCTGGGGAGGCTTAGCCTCTCCAAGCCTCCGATACGCGCCGCCCATGGCTGTAACCAATGACAGGTTGACTTGACTTTGTGTTTCGAGTCATTGTCGTGTTGGAATGTCGGAGTCCGCCCCATGCGCCGCCTCAGGGCTGGTGAGAGTCCTGTATCCACCTGAACCTATTTCTGCGTTTCTCCTTGCATCCCAATCTATTTTCCTGGCAGTTGTGCCTCACATTTTAGTTGGTCTACCTGACCATGGATTGGTTTCAATAGAACCCCCAAATTTCCTTTCGCTTTCCCCATGACTTATAACCCAAAAAATGTCAGTGCAGCACTGAATTTAATATGCAAGAGTCTGTTAGGAGTCCAGACACTCTCTAACATTTTATACACACCCACTAATCACAAGCCATCAGATTTCTGTAGCCATTCAAACTGGTTTGACCATTAATAGCTTCAGCCATCCACTAACCATGAGTGAAAGAAACGTTTTTGTGTTATCCTTCATTATCTCTGAAAAGAAATCATGAGCATAAATTCATGAGCACAACTGTACACTTTGAAACACAATTTACTAAAAATGTGCTCAACCCGACCTTAATTTACCCCTGAGAATACACCAAACTCCTTATTGTGGGTTAAGAAGGCATTATTCTGTAGCCATTTTAACTTCCTGTATTGGAAATTAAGGCCAAAATTAAGGCAAGTTTAAAGGGTAAGATGAAGGTGTTTAGTTTCGTAGTGAGAAAAGAATTTCATTTTGTTCACACTGTGTGCTGTGGTGTGACGATAATGAGCAGCTTTACATTAAAACAATTCATTTATCTCTGATTACACTGGTGTGTAAACAAAACCAGTAGGAACAGCCAATCAAGTGTCTTTTACAGAAATCAGCAACAAAAATAAGGAAGTTTCATTTAAAGGATGACGAGAGTTTGGAAAACAGCAGTGTGTCAGGCGTTGGGAGCGTTTTTAATGTGGGGGCGACACTTTAGTGAGGGGTCTGGAAGGGGCAGTGGGGAACGCTGTAGTGGAGTGTCTTCCGAAAGTGGAGGAATGTGTGCAGAAATGATTAAAGCAATCGGCCGGTGATTCTCACCAAGCAGACTAAACATGTTTAACGGAACACACTGCCTCCATTAGTTTGTATAAAGCATAAAAAAATATTTGTCAATAATGAAGTCAATTATAAGTTACATTTGATAATTCATTTGTATTGTGATAATTAACACATAATGTATATTTGATGAATATTATTTTGAATTATTGTTTGCAGTTGTGTTGAACATTTTCTCTAGGAAATGTAATGAGTTTAAAGAAGTCGACATTACTGCAACCATGGGCCACAAACATTAATGTATGATTGTTAATGGAGCAGCAGATTAGCCAGTCATGGCATATGAACTTGCTGCCTGTTTTTTCTTGTTTTCATATGACAGAATGGCCACTTCATATTTCATGTGTCTCTCGCTCGTGCAGCAGTTTGACTATTCATTAGTAATGGCTATTCATTTTAGGTATGATGTCATGAAGAGCAGGGGCGTGACCATGGAGGTTAGGGTTAGGGTTAGGGCTGGGCAGCCTCCATCTTGCCCCGCCTCCACCATGCCCCGCCCCCACCTAACTCCGCCTCTCTCCCTCCACGTTGCCCCGCCTCTCTCCACCTCCTTTTCGTTTAAGAAATCGCGCGTCCTGGGGAACTCTTATTGTGGGACTGGATCGAAGTGGCTGTAATTCTGCACCAAGGCTGAATTTCACAAGAGACTTCAGATACAATATTAGGGGGCCACTAAGACTTATATAAAACATACAAAATCAACATGTCATTTACACATAGTTACACTAAGTTGCTATTATTATTTTATTTGACCTCCTCCCCCAAAACGAAAAAGGGGAATGGATAGATAGTTCTGTTTTGCAACATCCCTATTCTGGTCACACATCTAATAAGGAGGCTCCCTAAATAGAGCACTATTCACGTCACCAATATCTACATGCTGTACTCCAGAGAATGCCGGTTCGACCATAGACACATAGAGTGCTCATATTTTTTATGTGGAAAGGATGTGGTTCGTACAAAAAGTGGCTAGATTAGCAGCTAAGCGTGTTTTATTAATTTATTTTTTACTCTAAATGATTAGATTAGCATTGCTGACCCCTCAGTAATGTCAGGGTCAGCTCCTGTGCTGCAGGGGGCAGCACTAAGGCCGAGGACTCTGTCCAGCAAAAGCTGTAAAAAACAAAGAAGAACTGTCACATGTTGGCAACTTAACGAGGGTGTTTTCGATCAGTAAGTTTTCTCTCTTTTGGACGTGCAGCTCTAATGAGAAATATATCAAGCAAACACGTCAAAGAAAGCGAATGATAACAGGCCTATAACTAGGTTAAAAACCCAGGTGCTTCGTTTACTACAGGATGTCAGAGCACATCCAGTTCAAAATTTAAAAGTGAGAGGCAGACTGCTCAAAAGTGAGCTGCTAAGCTTGAAGAACTGAAGAAAATTTAACGAACTGAAGAAAATTTAACGAATTGTAATCAGTCAGGTCTGTATGAAGTATCAAAAAGTACTAGTATCCTTTATAGATACGTACGTAGTTACAAGTAATTATCATGATTTTATACGTTTTGTAAATACTGTACATGTACATGCAAGTTCGTTACTTCCCTCGGTTTATTGTAATTTATGAAAGCTGTCCTTTACGGTATGAATGATATTCTATCTTGGGTTTTCTTTTTTTCTTATTTAGAGAAAGATGGCAAAAAACAAACCGAAGGGTAAAAAACAGAAGAACGTATTTCAAGTGGCTAACAAGCAGGTCAAACCCAAGACAAGAACAAAGCCTGTAAAGACTTCTTTAAGACATGTAAGATTTTTCCAGTTCAATTGTGATGTAGTTGTAATTGTTTTACTGTGGTACAAATTAATTTTTCTTATTTGATGCACATGATGCAATGAATATAATGTGAGTTGGGTATTGACACTTGAAAGTTTCTCTCTTGACGTCAGATAAACACTATGAAGAATGATAAAGTGGAGAACCTCAATCAGAAATTCGTGGAGGTCCAGAGGGATGTGAAAAATATTTCAAAACCTACAGCATCAGAACCCAAAGGGAAAATATTGGTAATGTAATCTGTTATATCGTTTTCTGTTTATTATTATTATTAATATTGACTAGTAAGTAAAATATACCCATAACATTCATGCTAAGTAGGGCCCTACCTATTTATAATTTCAGGTTATTTTAATAAATATGTTGACCCTGTAATGAGTGCCATTGTATGTATGACAAACATCAACGCTTGCTGAAACGTAGTATGAAAATGTGTTTTTCAGGTTGTCAGGGAGAAGCCACAGGAAACTGTCAATGTGGATGGTGCAGCACAGCTTTTCTCTCAGCTGTAGTGAAATGAGCCATTTCAAACAGAAATCTGCTATGAACAAGATTTGCAGATCAACCATGCAGTTCAAGCACTGGACTGAAAGTGAGGCATGTATATCAAGATGTTGTGCTGATCTGCAGCTGTTGCATTTATGCTCAGATCCTGTAAATGTGCAAAATCACTGAATGGAAAGGAAAGAAATCTCTAAGGAGAAAGAAGTTAAAGTTAATATAATACTATATATAGTACGTGAAGAAATGTATGTTGTCTGCCAGCAAAGATTTCTGAGACTTTGCCCTACTGGAATATATTACTACATTGTACATGCAAATTCCTAAAAAAGTGAATGAGCAGTAAAATGTCTCTGTGTCACTCAAAAATACAACAAATTTCACAAACCAAGATGTCTAGATAACTGGCTACTAAGGAGGAAGTGCTTCTTTCTGAAATTTGACCCCGGATGCTAAATGGAGACATTCAACTCAGTTTGTACTGAAAATGAGATTTCTTCAATAAATGATTCTTCTGAATAAGTGTTAATTTACTGAGGGTTGGCAGGTAAATGGTATTAATAAAGTGCATTGGTCCAGTAGACATGGTCTGTATTTCTGTTTCTAATGTTACATCTCTTTACCAACACATACAATAACTACTAAACTGCAAAGTGAAACAGCTGTGTGTCTGAATGAACAGGGCAACATGATGAAATTGGATTACCAATAAACATTAGGATTGCCCTATGAAAATTGATGTGGAAAAATTAGCATTTATTAATTTTCATATTTCGTTATTTTTCATTGTATTGTTTTATTAATTATTTTATTGTTTTATTAATTATATATAATTATATATCCATTTTACTGTTATAATGTCTGCACTTCACTTTGGTTCTG
>JBBKCR010012016.1:0-12580 GCA_037577295.1 Ladigesia roloffi | reverse complement strand
TTATTTTTAAATCAGCATTAGCGGGAGAGTCATTCCATGCCAGAGCGTGTTAAATTCCTACACAAGCTCCTCATTCTGCTTTATGAGGGACATCCCATCTTATTAGGGGTGTGCAGAGTAGCTGCTATTCGTACCTGTACATGTATTCGTTAAAGTAGAAAATGATTCATATTCATATTAAATATATTTTTTAACTATTTGTCTGAATACTGTATTCGTAAAAAAACACATTATTTGTGCCTTTTCGAATACGGTATTCGGCCCCACCCCTACATATTATTTAATGGGGAAAATGTTAAAGTCTGCTGTAATCAACACTCTCCTCTCACAGTGACACTAGATGGATGGTAAAACACTAATATAAGTTAATCAAAGGTCAGTATTTCGATTTGGTTTACGAGTGAACTAGAGATTTGTTTTCTTTAAAATATTCAGGTTCTGTAAACGCTGCATCTTTTCTTTTATTTCAATGTTTTGTCATTTCCTTTACAGTTATACTTTAAAGAACTATTTCTATGTGGAAATGGGGAGACATATTGTCAGCTGTTCTTAAAAGCGAAGGCAAATCTGTTCAGTTACTTGCACCTATAAAAAATGCCTGAGAAACTGAACATTTTTGCAGAGGTGTCTTATTTGAGTTGTAGACAAGAAAACAGGAAAAGACGGGAGAACATAAAGGCTAGGAAAAGGCAGGGAGAACACTACAACAAGTTACTGATTAGGTGTGAGTCTATTATTACATGAAATAGAACACACATGTATGACCCTCAGGCTCTCATGTAATTAGAAACGCGTCTCATGCACTCAAGTGTATCACTATCGAAAAATTATCATACAATTACGCATAAAAAATAGAGTGAAATGTTTATTCAAGCAGATTTTTCATTGAACTCTCATAGCAGAACAATTTAGATTAATTATATAAAAGTTACTTTCTAAGATATGTGCTGCATAATTGGTGTTCCATTACTGAACTTTGGTTTGGCTGCATTATCAAAACATACGCTACAATATTACAACTATTCTCATATTGCAGATAATTACACAACTCCTGTTGTTCTTGGGCTCTTCTTGGGAATGCAGCAGTTCAAGCAAATATAATTACCCTCAACCTTATTGCATGTGTAATTCAATATGAGGCAACAGGCTAATATGCTTTTGTAACTAGAGCAGTAAAAACCGAGGTTGGTACTACGGTGTATTTACACAAACTGTTCTACTATTATCTGTTTCTAACAGTGAACACAAAACCAGTAGTTCAATTGAATGTATTATTAATCAATGAATGCAGTTATTGCAGACACTTCATTTGAAGTGGAACTGCAGTCTCCACATAGGAGTACTTATCTACTCTGCTTTTTTATATGTATTTTTTTGTGAGTCCAGTGTGTGGTGTTTCAAAACCAAGTAAGCAAACAGATATGCACCCATGTTTATATCCATTTGGTGGCAGGACTGCTGTGGAGGTTAAATATCAGAAAACTACAGGTAGAGATATTCTGTGGGTTCTAGCCTAAAAAACATCAGGGATAAGACCTAAGCCAAGGTGCTGGGCTTTAGAGCACTTGATCCCTCCTAAGCTTTCATTTTGGGCATCTTTGCCATGTGGCTAGAAACAGTACTGTAGATTCAGACTGTGAAAATAAAGAATCAAATAGTGACAGAAAGGTCCCTTCCACCTGTAGGTCCATACAATCAACATTATTCTTCTCAGTTCCTCAGGGATGCTGTTCTGAATCCAGAGCTTTTGTGCTGACCTGCACATCAGAAACGTGTCTGTCATCTGCCCTCTCTTTTAGATGAACCCTTTGAAGGTTGGAGCATCAATAGTAAATCACTGGAGCTAACTTGGTCATTTGCCATTGATGTCACATGGTTACCATGTGACACCACATGCATTCCAATGAAGGATGTGTGTTGACTGCAGCAGACTGTCGATCCTTCCTCTTCAGATGAGTGAGCACATCTGATAACGTAGGCTAAGAGGAACCAGAAAGATATGCTAGAAGATAAGGGGGAACTGGACTGAATTCCATCTAAAATATTTACAATGAAATGCCAAAGGATAGATAGTCAGAACCTTACTGCTGACACAGACAAACCGATCATGACAACAGCTGTGATTTATCCAGAGAAGCGGAGCATGAAAGAAAGAAAGAACCAGAGTGCCAGAAGTACAAACATAAGATCTGGTTCGAGGGCAACGAATGCAGTGTTTACACATAAAGGCACGACAACATGAAGAAATGCCCCAGTGGTGTCCCCGATGCAGTCTGACAAAATAGATTATATCCGAAGGAACCCTTTAAACAAGCCGGTTGTTATTCACCTCCACAGCTAGGCAAATCAACAAACTCACAGAACGTTCCTTCATACCTACAAAGCAATTGTTTGCCTTTATGTGTTCCGCACAAAAGTAAACACGGGCTGGTCTGCTTTTTTAAATCATGAGTTATTTCATAAATGATCAGGAGAAGAGGGGGATCAAATGGAAGGGAAACCTCTCTCTCTCTCTCTCTCTCTCTCTCTGTCTGTCTTTCTACCTCTCTTCTACATCACTCATGTATGCTCTACAGAGTGAATGGACACAAATTCTCACAGAAACTCCAAAATCTTATGGAAAGCCTTCTAAGAAGAGTGAAAGGTGTTATAGCTGCATATTACATGTGTTATACTGCATATAATCCCAATACTTTTGTCCCTATAGTGTAAAAAACCTCACTGGTTCCTAAAAGCATTGGTTCTAAAATCACCCTGGAGTCCCTCCAGGCAGTCCACACTGTTGCTCCAATCAACTCGCCACATCAAAAGTCTGAGAGACACCCTTACTTTCCTTCATTGTAAATATGGCCTTCAAACTACTTTAGTGAAAAAAGTTTTTTTTTAACAATTATGCACACCATGTTAAGGTCATTCATCAAATTTTAATTCCACATGTTTTATTTATTGCCAGGCCTTTTCATTTTAAAGTAAAAGTGAGTTTTCCCTGAAAACAATTAATCTCAATGAATAATGAAGAAGCCGAGGATGTGAGTGAAGAATGAGTTGATTCTGCATGTTTTTCCTTTAGGGTTTCCTAATCTGAAAGTGAAAAATGTTCTAAATATAATATTTCAAACTGTTTCTAAGCACAACTAAGAAAATCTTTATAGAAGAGATGCCCTGCCACTGACCCGCGGAAAGAAGATATTTGTTGATTTGTTTGTAATGTTTGCATTTTTCATAAAATATCACAACATTACAGTGAGCTTCAATTAATGTTATCTCATTGATTTTACTGCATTTTAATAAGCAAAATCAAACAAAGACACTGGCCTCTGAATTTTTGAACTGTGGGCAACATTCAACTAAAGAAGATCTTTGTAAACAACAAATAGCTTATGTTTGCTTTTCAGTTACAAGTGAGTTTACGTTGTACTTTATTGACGAATGGCCAATTTTACTGTTATACTGGGACATAAACAGAATTAATGAGAGCCCAGCTCACAGTATTTGTTTGCCTATTTATTTATGATATATTTAACTAGTAAGATTATCAAACATTCCTAATCAGACTTACAAAACAAACTATATAAGACTGAAAAAATGTCAATATTCTCAAAATATTCATGAATTCATTCGTTCAATTATTTTCTGCAACTGCTTAATCCTTACTAGGGCTGTGGGGACCTGGAGCCTATCCCGGGGCCATCGGGCGCGATGCAGAGACTCATACACACTGGGACATTGCATGGCACACATACACAGACACACAGTTCACACAAACACACACACACATGCGGTCCATTTTGAATCCCCAATCCATTCTCAAATTACCCAGAATTAAATTTAAATGAAGAAAAATGACTATTTACTATTTACTATTTACTAATGAAACAAGAGCTGGAAGGAAAAAGGAAGGTGATAAATGTGCTGGACTGATTTGTTCATTACTATTGGTTTGACACTATAAAAAATGTACATAAATGAAGTATCAAAATGAATAAGATACTTGATGTACAAAATGCCTATTGTCATATTTTTGTATTGTTATCTCAAAATATTTAATTGCATAGTTACACCCCTACCTGTTTTGGTATCGGTGTAATGTAATACATCCATCAGGCTGGAAATGGAGATTTCTGCAGGTTAGGGGAGTTATTCGGCAGCCGATAGTGTGTCTAAATTCGTGTGTATCCCAGCATGGGTGTACCAGTGTCTCCCCACTGCCTGAACTTACCAGGACTGAACTGTATGCTGCTTTGGTTTAATCAGCATTTTTAATCTATTACATGTTGAAATGCATATTAATATTACACTGTACTGGTTAATTAACTCTCTGGCTGTCTTCCTTTTTACTACCCTTTCAGCATCCTCATGGACAAAAATGGCCACCAACAGATTAAGTCTGTGATTTTTATTATATTTATGCTTTTTTGCTATTTTTACTGCATAAAGTGTTTAATTAACATCAGTACTTGTCATAAGTGTAAAATGTATTTTTTTATTTTTTAACCTTCAAATACCAGTTTGTTTACACTATGCACTTGTTTACTATATTCTCAATGCTGCTGGATTTTCTTGTGTTAGTAATAGTACAGTCTGAGATATGGAACTGATTAACAACAACACTGATTATTCTGCATTGTTTATTTTTTGCAGGGAAAGCAAAGTTAAAAAAACTCACACTCAGCGTCCTCATTCATTTAAATTAAGGATTTTAACCCTTTAAATGCTAGTTAGATCACCTCATCCAATGAAAGGAGGAAAGTATTAATTATATTTTTTAACCAAGTAATACATGCAACCTGTTTTATTTTTAAGTATTATTTCAGCTAAAGATACATCAATAATTAACAGTATCAGTGATTGCACTCCCAAAATAATATAAAATTAATATATATTAATATTTGTTAACATTTACCAACTTGATTTCTTAGATTATCATCAGTCCTTGTCATGAATAGCAAAAATTCATTCAAATTAAGAATTTTAAAAATGCATTTCATTAGAAATATATGTAATAAAAAGGCCACGATTAAATTATGCTCAAAAAGATGAAACACATATTTGTCAGTCTGAAAATGCCATGGAAACTGAAAGAAATGTTGCTGTAGCATTGTGGGAAATGTAGTAAATGTGTATGTTAAAACACAAAATTAATTCAAGCAAGAGCCAGGAAATATGGTCTAGTGATGTCCATGGTTTTGGAAACCCTAGCTAATTGGCTAACATTCTTTAGATAAAGTGAACAAACCACCATGTTGTGAAGCTTTTGGGAGCCTAGATCACTTCAAGCATTTGATCTATTATTGGACCCAGACCAGACCTTCAAACTGCTTATTGTAGCTCTGCGTAAGGTGTGGTTTGCGTTAGTGTTCATGAGAGACAGTAGGTTTATTATCCATACAATAAAATGGTTTCATTCAGGAAGAGATTTTGTTTATGACTTTTTTTACATTTACGGCCATCACTACACTGATGGCCCAGTTTCTTCCACACCTTTAATGACATGAGGGCCTAGGCAAGTAGGATGTAATCACAGAATCCAAATACAAGTTTTACACAGAGCTGCATGAGTAGATTGGTCGAAATACAGGGGTATTTACACACTGCATTTCCGTAGAGAAAATGCAAAGTGCGCTTGCTCAAACGCTCACAGTATTAGCGTTAGCATTATTATCAGTGTTAGCATTAGGAAAAGAGTGATTGTTATAATTGACAGTGTTTGTGTGTTGGGAAAGTTGGCCTGAGTTCTCATAAGAGTTTCATAAGGTCACTGTATGGAGCCTGAAGGTTACTTCTTCTGAAACCACATTAATTTCAATGGGGTTAAAAATGAATGAAAGCGAATGGGGAAAAAGGGATGAGCAAAAGACAAGGAAAAGATGAGTGCTGGTCATCACAGACAGCATTTGTGTGTTGAGGAAGTTGGCCTGAGGTATCACATGCAGTTTGGTGGGTTTCGGATAAAGCGTGTCTGAGCAGTACTATCTGAAAATTCTTGGCGCCAATTATTTTACCACAGGAATAATAATAAGAAACAATAATAAAACTTAAGAACAAGGTTGGAGAAGGGCAGGGTCAGAAACTAGACACAGGAGAACAGGATAATAAGGGGCTGGGGCTAAGGTGTGACAAAGACAAAAACATACTCACATGGAACAGACACATAAACTGGAGAGGAGAATGTAAACAACAACACACACAAGAAAAAAGGGAGAAGAAAGAACATTACAAAAATACAAAAATAGATAAAGGACATAGAGGACATTACAACACCTTCTAGAATGTCGTGAACCTTTGCTGTTATTGATTTATTCTGTTTTATTCATATTGAAAAACCTCTTTATTTCATTTATGGCTTAAATGGCTTTTTAGAGTGCTTGATTTGAACAAGTTTATCCAGCTATTGCTTTAACCTTTCAACTCTATTCACTCAATATTTTCAAAGAAATTGGTTGACTTCTGGCTGTTTTCTTCATACCTGCGTTGCATTTTTCTCTCTTATAAAGGTGTGCATAGACCCCAGTGACACACATTTGTACATAAAAGATAATATATACTTGAAGAGGGAATTTTACCTCGTCTGGCTCTGGTAAAAGAAGCTGGTGTTGTGGTGTTTGTGGAGAGGTCGAGGCCGAGAGGGAATAGGAGAGTTTAAGTCGTGGTAAATTCATGGACATTAACAGGCTGCTCAGCAAGACATGGCCTTTGCCTTCGAAAAACTGTAACAGAAGGTAGTTTTCACAGCCTTGCGTCTCGCTAGGATAATGTGGTCAGTGAGAGGACTGGGCGCCGCAGCCTTGTCCTTCTAGATGTCTCTGAAGGGCAGCAACTCTGACTGGCCCGTGATCTTTGCTGGAGATGGCCACTATTTCAACGTCTCTCTGTTTGCTCTGTTCTCCTTGGTTCAGTGATCTCATAGCCCGTGTATTTCCCCACCTGTCACATCTGTTTACGACTGATCAGGTCTGATGCTTCCAGCCCAGCGGTCCCTTAGCTTTTTTAGCCTCCAAAAGCCATGCTAACCCACATAGGCTAAAGGCAGAAAGAGATGGCTAAAGGTTGCTTGACAGAAGCATTACCTGTCTGCAAGCTTCCGAATATTGGTTCTTTGAGCTCTGTGGTCTGTCTGAAGTGACATTTTCTGAAGAGAACCTGTCTGCAATGTTTGATTGAAGTTCAATGTAATGTAACGTTTAAAAAAAGCGTTCAGTTTCTCCTCCCAACAGAGTCTGTTAGAACTGCAATTCAAAAATAAAAGCAGGAATTAATTCTATAATTTCACAAATAGTGACATTTACTTTAGATGAGTTTTAGGCAGTGATGTCTGGGGTTTGCATAACATGTTAATTAGAAACTAATAAATCACCAATAAAAACTATTTTCTTAGATAGAATCATCATCATCACTAATTAGAGGATAAAAAGTGCAAAACAAGTTTTAATGAACCAATTTGCATCACGAATCCAGGACCTTTTCATGGCATTTGGTCATAAGATTTCTACTTATTCACTTTTTTACCTCTGATTAATCATGATTAAAACTCTAGAATTTGGAACAAATCTGAAAGCATTAGAGACATATTAAACTATGTTAATGCAACAAAGCCCGGAAGTAACGTGACACATGCTAAGACCAATAGGAATAAAATGTTACCAATTTTAAACTTCAGTCGTTTGTGTGAGGTCTTAACAGTGTGGTTATTGTGCATTAGTAGTTATGCAATTATTGTTTTTTTCATATAACACGCAAACACCCATACATAAGCAAAACTCCTTTTAGGCCTTAGAAACATATTTCATGTAGTTTTTAGTTGTCAGTTTGTGATCATTTACCTTTATAGTGTATTCCTGTAGTGTTTTGCCTGAAATAAAAGTAATTTGGGTATTTTTGTTATTTATGGGTTTGCGTGTGATGACATAGGATCTTAGCATGATGTCTGATGCCTCAAGCCTCAAAACAAACTGGGGGAACTTCCATATAAGTAGTTGTTTAGGCATATTACAACCATGTCCCATTTGTTGTGCTGCTAAGGTTTAAAATACAGTATTATTTATTTGTTTTATTGAAGTCACACCAGAAATCTATTTTCAGCAATGATGAAGTCCATTCTGTGTTTTTCTGCAGGCATTTACAACCATAACAGCTTCCAAAACCCCTGTGAGCATAAGTACTGTGGTTTGGGCAAGCACTGTGTGGTGGACCATGAGACAGGCCAGGGACAGTGCCAGTGTCTGGAGCACTGCAAGCCACACTACAAACCTGTCTGTGGATCAGACGGCAAGCTCTACCAGAACCACTGCGAGCTGCACAGAGCCTCTTGCCTGGCCCACCAGAGAATCACCATCGTGCACAGTGAAGAGTGCTTCTACAAAGGTAAGAGACATGCATCTTTCACGTGGAGGTAGCTGCATTACAGAAAACATAAGGAAAACCTTCACATTTTTCAGAGGACTTGCGTAACGCCGGCTCCCCATGGACATAGGGTCCACTGAAGCTTTTCTAAAGCTTTGCCGTTTGATGACAGTGCTAACGGAGAGCTGAGCCGAGCAAAAGATACATGCATAAATGCATAAAGGCTCCTTGGGATGTCATTTAAAAGCAAAGTTATAAACAAACAGTAAAAAACCTGATGTGAAGAAGATCTCAGAATTAGATTTGAAACTAAAAATCACTTGGTATGCAAAATCATTTGAATTGCGGGCGAGCTCCATGTCTTCCTATTGATAGGGAGTGAATGAAAGCATTAATTCCAGACACTTCTTTCTAAAATGAAGTTCATACATCAGCTGACATCAAAAGATCAATAATGGTTTGCATTCATAATCTAATCTAAAGTTGGGAATTGCATTTGGGGTTAAATTAGCGGGAGAAGACAGTGGCCTTTGTGGTGCATAATCACAGAGGTTGCAGCCTTTATAAAAGTTAAGATGACAAAATGAATGTCTGCATTTTTGTTTAATTGTAGCTGGAAGTTTAGAACTAGAAGCGTTAGGAGTGTGCTTTATTGAGCTGAGAGAAAATCTTAATTGCACATTAATAATGATTTTCTTGGACGAGCCTGCTAGTCTACCGGTACAATAACAAAACCAATGGACTCTTAATGACTGAAGAGGATAAGACAGATATAGGGCTGATTGCCTTTTCAGTCAGGGTTTTTGGATCAGACGAGTGTCCCTGCAGCAACTGAAGCTTTTATACTTCTGGGAAGATACATATTTGCAGAGCCATTTATGGGTAATTGTAGCCTGGAGAGTCTAGCAGGGATACACTTCCCCAGCTCTGCTGCACGTCCTGCAGGCTCCCGTGTGACAGAACCTTCTAAGCATTGGCCCGGTCTCCTGGAGATTGCAAGTGCAATGCCAAAGCTAGCCGTTTGCCAGGAATCTCTGTAATTGAGCAGGATGGCCCTCCCTCTCTCTCTTCATCACATGTTGCTAGCTAATGTAAGTGTTTACTAGCTGAGGTAATAAAAGTGGCACTTAATGTTATTCTCTGAGTGTGTTGACATATCCTGTGACATTGCATTAGCTGCAGTAGGCTGTTGGTTTGAGATTAAAGCGCACACAAGCCTTCTCTAGTATCATGGCATTTAGTTATGATCATTGTCCATTTTTTTATGTGTACAAACAGTGTGAACGGTGTATTTTACCCCATCCGAGTTAAGCAGGGGTCTGAGTACGATGACGGTACGTTGTACAAGGGGTATCTATGTAGTGACACTGGCAGTGCTGGAATTCGTACCAAACACCATTCTCATATCCTCCCAAATTGATCTACATCACTTCACATGTAGTCTGTGGCAGCATGGCCAACAGCTTGACTAATTTTTAACAACTTATACTCACAAGATACAAGATTTCGTACACAAATTAATATTACATGCCAAAAAAACAACTGGTAAACAATGTCAACATGACCTTGCAGACCTTCAGACCCAATGATTAACAGTTCAGCGGCCATCTATCATCACTGAGTCCCCACTCAACCCTCGCCTAAACTGCGCCCTCAAATCAAACCCTAATCAGCGAGCTCACACAAGTGTTTGCATGTTCTCGGCTAAATAAGACCATTCTCAGGGCTCTGCCACAGACTCCCGAAAGAAAGTTGCATCCCTGGTTAGCTTGTTTGCTGAAAAACATCACATCGCCATAATCTTCTCAGCAAGCCAAGCACATCCAGGCTCCGCCAAATCAAGTAAAATCAATTTCACAGCAAAGACGAGTGTCAGAAGAGGCTCTGCGACATGCTTGCTCGAGCGGCTTCTAAACGTTCATCACCTTCCAAGCTTTTGATTTCCCTGAACGTTTTGTGCAAACATGGTATTCATGCACAGCAGCAGAGCAACGTTTTGAACAAAACGGCACTTCAGGAAGTCTTTCATTTAAATAAATGTATTTACTATAATGTTTTAAAAAAATCTAAATAAATGAATTGAACAATGAGGAGACGAATACAAGAAATCATTTCCAATCCAAAGCACAAATAATTCACTTAATTTCCAATTATCTTTCTGGAAGCGAGTGTATTTTCAGCCCAGACAGAAAAGCATGGCGGCTCAGAGTGGCACACACTTTGCAGGGGTCTCTGAGCTTTGAGTGGACTGGAGGAAAATAGCTGTTTGTGCTGTAGCCTTGCGTTGCAGGAGCATCTTTTCTGACCCATGGATTGCCTCTCTTATCTTTCTGAGGAACAAGAGGGGAGGAGGAGAGAACGAAAACTACAGGCAGGATTTTGATTCGGTTCCGCATGGGAAACACTCGGCGACCTGTACGACCCCTCTCATTTCTCCCTCCCGCCTGTTCTCGGTCTCCCTCTCTGAATAAAAGCGTGGGAGACTGGCTCGGCAATATGAAAGATTAAATCAGACTGGAAATTAAATGGCACTCAAAGTCATGTCCACTCTAACAGGAGGAGTCACACGGGCTGTAGTCAGCAGCCTCCTCCGCCACTGACAGACACTGCGGTGGACAATTTTGTGCCGAAGCACAGCATACTAAACAGGTTCCTCCGACGGCTGAACACTCAGCCGAGCTGCAGATTCCTTCCAGCTCTCCAGTGTCCTTCGATTGAATGTCGGTAAATATTTATATTGATGGTGCGTGACATACAATGGGCCGAAGTCTTCTGCATATGCCGAGCCACATTAGCCAAACGCGGCCGGACGGATCCGTCACTGTACACAAGTATCGAGCCAAGACTTGCCAAACTACGCACTGACTCAGCAAAGCAGCCGCCGCCAACGCGGATTAATCTACCCACATATGGAGTGATTTAAAAACACAGCAGATTGCAAACGGAATGTCGTCTTCGAGCAACAGCCAGAAAGGAAACTGCTACAAGCACTTCTCCAATGCCAGAAGAGAGGTTGCAGATACTTGCCCATAGGGATCAGTGCTTTGGCATTCAAGAGAATGTTTGGATAGACTGGAGGTGCAAGCTGTTACATTGGCGAAATAAACTATAAACACATTATTAATGAAAAGATGCTCTTGGCAATTACAGTAGGCCAGCGGGAGATTCCTAAAAGGGGGATGTGGCCTTGAGGCTCAAATGAACAGCAGTATATGGATTGTTTGATTAGTTCCACAGAGAGAGAACCCTAAAAAACAGCTCAGTTCTGTATTAACTGAAACTGGCCGCTATGCCAGGCATCTATATTTACAGTTAATTCATACATTCACTATATTTCTTACTTTTCAATGATATAACACAAGATATCCTGCATAAAGCCTTTTACTCCTACCAACATTCAGAGCCAATAGCCTTTGCTCTTTGATCAGTATACAATTCAGTTACACTCCTTTACTGACACATGAATTAGAATTGGGCTACATAATAAACGCTTCATCTGTACCCACAGTGCTGTCAAGATTATCAGGCTCAGAGTTCCCAGCTATTTACTGTTTAGAAATGTTTTATGAAATATTACTCCAACTATTTACATTTTTAAAAGCCAACAGTTTGATTACATAAACCACTGGAATCCAAAGCCTCCAGTGTGAATGGATGTGTTGTTTGAAGGTTTCATAACTCAGGAATGAATGATTTCACAAAAAGAAATCTCGCACAGCATGATCTCTGTAAAGAGATGTTTTCCTGATGTATTTTAAATACATTTTTTTTCTAAGGCTGTTTAAGTGAATCTTTTTTTTTGCTGTTTATTTTATTGAGTGTGTGTACCATATCCTACTAAGCTCCACCTGCAATGTTTAGAGGGGCTACCCACAACGTTTTAACATTATTTACAGCCAATGAGAGGCAACCTAGTCAGCACTGTAAACCCTTTTGGGTAAGCAGGCAATTAGTTCAAAAGTTGAGGTTATTTTTCTTCAGTGTGAAGTAAGCATCTACAGGGGACTAACCAGAAAAGTTCAACTTTAGCTACTCTGTTGTCTGTCATCGGAATATCTCCTCCAGCGTTCTCACCTCTGACTGTGGAGCCGTAATTACTCACCTTCAGTCATTCATTGCACCATATACACTATGAAACACAATGTACGTAAAATATACTTAATTCTACCTTAATTTATGCACCAAACACCTTAATTTGAATTAAGTGCCCATTAATTTGTAAACTGCTCCCTTAATTTTA
>JBBKCR010011921.1:0-12584 GCA_037577295.1 Ladigesia roloffi | reverse complement strand
TGTGTGTGTGTGTGTGTGTGTGTGTGTGTGTGTGTGTGTGTGTGTGTGTGTGTGTGTGTGTGTGTGTGTGTTTTTTGGTGTGTGTGTGTGTGCGTGTGTGTGTGTGTGTGTGTGTGTGTGTGTGTGTGTGTGTGTGTGTGTGTGTGTGTGTGTGTGTGTGTGATGTGTAGTGTGGTGTTATTTAGTGTGGTGTGGGTGTAGTGTAGTATAGGTGTGGTGTGTGGTATACTGAAGTGTAGTGTGGGTGTAGTGTGGGTGTAGTAAATGTGTGGTGTACTGTAGCGCAGTGAATTAGTATAGTTGTAGGTGTAGTGTCGTTTACTGTACTGTGCAGTACTTTGGTGTAGGGCTAGCACGCTGTCAGAGGACAGACGTTTGCTAGGCGGTGGGATTTGAGTTTTTCGAACCTGACGTTGAAGAGGAATGTCTAAACATGCTGAAAAAAGGCTGAAAATGAAGGCTGCGTCTAATTTAATGAGTCAACAGCAGGCACGTGAGGAGCTGTGATCCTGCCTCACTGTAATTACTCTTTGCACAGCACTGCACTGCCCCTCCCTTTCAGCTGTCTTTCAGACCCTGTACCGGGTTAGACAGCGGGGTTGTTTAGTAGAATCTACTCCAGATTTCATACTTTAGCAAACTCTTGAACATGTGTGAAAAGAAAGAGTGGAACAATCTCTCACTTCACCACCACTGTTATCTGTAGGGCTGCACCGATATTGTTTATATGTGTCAGTGCTGAAAGTGATACTGATTACACGCATTTATAAAACAGAAACCAGATCCACCTGCATTAGCGTTACAGATTACATTAATACTTATTTAAACAAAACAGGTGCAGAAGAATGAATTAAATGTTGGGTTTTTGGGCCAATGTCAGCTCTTCTGCACTTCCAGAGTATCAAAAATTGGTTAATAATAGTTTCATTTTTAAAATTCTCATGATTCCACTTTAACTGCATGGCATTAATAAACCTAATAAATAAAAGTGCTAGTAAGTGATTAAATTGCATAATTACATTTTTTAGATGTTTCTGTATAACACAATAATAAAGGATATCAGTTGGGTAGCTGAGCAAAGAAATAGAGCAATAATCTAAACTTTAATGTCCTCTCTTTTAAGTTTAGAGTAGCTTTGTAATCCAATGGCACTGTAATACGGTGGCATATAGTGTCTTCTCTGTCACTTTGGTGTTCTCTCACTCAACTCAGCAACTCGAATAAGATATCTCTAGAGCTCAGTTATGGCTCAAAATATAGCAAAAGCCATGAGATCCCCTAGAGCTTCATACAGTACATACAACTAGACTGCCTGAATGTGCTTAGCAGTTTGCAGCTGCCAGCAATGTGTTGAGTCTAAATTTAAAGAAAGGTAACCATCATACTTGCCAAACTAAATATGTGGCTGTGGATTAAGAGATCAGTCCTAGAGGCATTACCTGTTATTTCTGCAGTGAGCCTGGATGTGCGGAAATGATAAGTCTTGCATGCAAAGACCTTGGATTAGATCAAATACCAATGTTTAGGGGCTTGAACTGGCGATTAAAGCCCCTGGGGATCCTTTGCAATTTTGGATTGCATACTTTTGGTACACAACCCAAACAGTGCAGCTTAAGTCAAGTGTATGATGTTTGGTGAATGAAGGGAGAAAACGTTTGTGAGGCAAAAATCAAGAGTGACAGAATTACAGACATATCTGTGCAATACTTTTAGAGACCCTTAGAAGACTTTTTGTTTTTGCTTATCCCATTTTAGGTGAAAATATGCATTTGTATACATGTTCGTTTATTATTTATACATTTATTACTACTGCATACTACTACATATAGTTTGAAACCCACTGACATTACCAGATATTTGCCTTTTTTTCTTACTTGGGAATCTGAAAATCCAAACTGAGGATGCTGTCAGTAAAGAAATCGTTATCACAGAAGAAGAATTATAGCTTTTACAGTTGACATAATTAGTAATTTAGAAATGAACAATAGTCATATTAGCAGATTAAAACGAAAACATATTAAAGCTCCAGTCTTTTATTAAAGCTCCTGCCATTTTTGACTCTTTTGGCTTTCTTGTATATGCAGTCTTTATTACTTGTCCCACTTCTGTTGTGATATTGCTCTGGATCTGAATGTTTTATAGTGAGCACGGTCACAGCTGTCACTGAACTGCAGCCTCCAGAATGGAGGGTCTCTGTTGTGTACCGGTAGATTCTGGAGCTAATAGAAACAAAGCTTTTCTGCTTTTACAATCTTGTACTAATGCAAATAATTTGTCCATAAACATAATTTGCTCAAATAGTCCATTTAAATGAACACAGCAAGGGCCACCCCTTCAAGAACACATATATCAAAAATACCCTATGTAGAAATACGCCCTTCTGTATGTCAGGGATGTGACCTCATGTCTCTGAAATGGTCTTATGCGTAAAATTATTTCTCTTTTTTCGCTGGCGCAGATTAAGAATATTAATGTTAAATGTTATGAGGCATTCTTATTATGATTTTGATTTAAACAGACTTTAATGAAACATGGTTTGATTCATATCAATTATATAATTTTGGTTGTATCAGTTCATTTGTCATAAAATGTTCATAAAATCCAAAGTGCAACTGGCATTTTCAGGTAACAAATGAAAGAAAGAAAACAAAAAGTTAAAATTTGCCCTGTTTTCCTAAACACAGGGGTTCACTGAAGATATTTTTGATGTTTGATGTTTACATCTGTGCTTCTTCTCTTGCATTGGAGCTACAATGCCAATAAACTGTTGCAAACAAAAATTGGAAGCTTATGGCCTATGTGTTTCATGTATCTCGTGCTTCACATTAGATACTGAGCAGGCCTTTCATGAATGCGGAATGAGAAAAACTCCTCAAGGCTTTTTTTTCACCCATCTGGTTCCCCTCCCAATTTTCACCGTTGCTCCTGCACTGATGGAGACATATTATTATATTCTGAGCTGTTTAACATACTCTTATCTTAACACACTGCCATTCCTGTCCTAGTACTAGTCACAGAACTAAATTCAGGAGGTTAGAACTTCCATAAATAATGCAGCAGCTACCCATTATTGCTGCTTGTTTATGCATGCGCCTGTCAGTGTTTTGCATCAGAGCAGCTGGGACTAACTTTATTGCTCGGTCCTATTTCCCAGCCAGTCCATGTTTTTGCTCTGTCCTAGCTTTGAGCCCAGCTGTGATTCAGTAGTGTTGATTGCATGGCTCAGGTGTGTTGTAAACTGGAAAAGAGCGGTGTGCTAAATGTGGCGGTCTCTGAGGAAGAGGTTGGTAAACAGTGTTATGTCCAAATGAGGCCCAAATTATATTTATAAAAAAATGAACATATATGATTTAGTTCTGGATCTCATTTCAGGTGTAGCAATGTGAATATATAAGTCTGAGCTACTTTTATAGTTAAAGTAGTATGTCTTGTATCTGAGACATGTAGGTCAGGGGTCATCAGTTCCAGGCCAGGAAGGCCAGAATACAAAACAGACTGGAGCTATGTGGTAATGTGCCTAACATATATTAAAAACATATACGTGCTTATCTGTTGGCTTTAAAAAAGGGCTATAGCTAAACAGTATGAGGGATGCTAAATGTCAGGGCAGCAAGTTTCAGACCTTGCTTAAGTAATTTGAGATATCTGAACAAAGTGGTAGAGTGCCCAATTGATGCCCAATTCTTTCATGTGCCTGGAAAGTTATCTATTAGCTACATAGGCCTTGAAGCTCCGGTGCAAAACTGAAAAAGCTAATTCTGGCTATGAAACAGGTCTTGTCTGTTCAAATGTGGGTAAAGGGAAATACGAGCTCATAGTTCTTCCTACACAACAACGAGTTCAAGCATCCAAAACAAAACATAAGCTGTGTTTGTTTGTCCAATTAATCACACATGAGATAAGATAAGATAAGATAAGATAAGATAAGATAAGGTAAGAAAAGATAAGAAAGAACTTTATTTATCCCGAGCAGTGCTTGAAGTGTGTCGGAACGCAGTGGAACGCAGTTCTGGAACTTCTGTATTTCATCTTTTGTCTAATTCATAGTGCTGAACAATGGACGAAAGTTTGGGACATAACATCGTCGAGCCTACTTTACTTTTTTCTACCCTCACTATCACACAGGAAATAACGTCTCGTCTCGTTTTAGTCAATGAAGAGACACTTTAGCACAGTTTTTGTATTGTAAACCACATTTAGTCTCGTTCTTATTCGTCAACAAAAATACATTATAGATATCGCTTCTTTATCGTCACATGACCTCGTTTTTGTCACGTGAAAAATGTTTGTTGACTGCAGTACACACAGCATAAAAAGAGGACTGTGAGCAAGCACCACACAAAGTTAGGTGCAGTTTTAACACCGGCAAAATATATATTCGTCGTATAAGACACACCAACTTTTCTCCCCCAGGTTTGGGGAAGATAAAGTGCGTCTTATATGCCGAAAAATACGGTACTGAAACTGATGTGACGCAGCGACAGTGGCCCGAGAATATGTCGGAAAATTAGAGTTCCTGCACTTATTTTTTCCCATTTCCAGCACTGATCACGAGGGAAAATTTATTTGTCATATACATGCTCAATGCAACAAGAGGACAGGAGTAAATAAGAGTTCAAAAGAATAGAACATTAGAATAGTGCAAATACAATATCAAATAAGCTAACAAAGTGACAATATAACTAAGGCATCAGTAATAAAATACTGAGAAGTTTTTTCAGCTTTTTCAGGGTCTCCTGTCTGACACCCAGGACCGAACCCACATTTTTTATCAGCTTGTTCAGCCTGTTGGCATCAGTTGTCCTCACTGCACTGCCCCAGCACACCACTGCAAAGAACACAGCACTCTCTACCACAGAGTGATAGAACATCGTCAGCATTTTCCTACACACATTGAAAGATCTGACCCTATGTAGTAGGAAGAGCCGGCTCTGCACATTCTTGAAGACAGTGTCTATGTTCTTGGACCAGTCCAACTTCCTGTCAGTGTGTAACCCCAGGTACCTGTAGTCCTCCACTACCTCCACGTCCATCCCTCTGATGGTGACAGGAGTGGTAGGAGGATCCAGCTTCCTAAAGTCCACAAACAGTTCCTTTGTCTTAGTGATGTTAAACTGTACTGTATGTGGTTAATTTCACACCACTCAACAAAGCTGTTCTACACTTTCCTGCATTCCTCCTCATATCCATCCCTGATACAGGCCACAATGGAAGAGTCATCAGAGAATTTCTGCAGGTGACATGAACTAGACCTGTACCTGAAGTTTGATGTGTAGAGGGTGAAGAGGAAGTGTGATAGGACACTCCCCTGCGGTGCCTCTGTGCTACTCAGGATGGAATCCAAGCGGCAGCTCTTCAGCCGGACATGCTGTGGACGATTTGTTAAATAGTCCGTAATCCAAGCTACCAGTGGGGCGTCCACATGCCTCTCCATGAGCTTATTCCCCTGTAGCGATGATCTGATTGTGTTAAAAGTACTGGAGAAGTCAAAGATGACCCTCACAGTGTTCCCAACAATGTCTAGATGCGAATAAGTCTGGTCCAGCAGGTAGATGATGGCGTCTTCTCGCTACTGCTGGGGTCCCTGTCCACTCTCACACACATAAATCCATTTAGGTCCACCACAGGATCCGGGATGTTTTTATACAGCCAAGGCTCGGTAAAACACATTAAACTGCATTCACGGAAAACGTTCTCCATCTTTTTTTTTAATTGCGTGTTCAAATGAATAAATAATTACCAGCTTATACAAGAAGTATCAACTGAAAATGTAATGCTGTAGATATATAAAAAATAAATAAACAGGCTTTCCCCCAAGCCCCCCCGCAGACACGCCCCTGGAACTATTTCTCATTCTGAGCAATTTTAGGAGAAAACTCATCAACCAATACACCATTATCAAGTATACTGAATTATCCATGATCCCCAAATAGATAATAAACTATTTCCTCTTAGTTGCTTTAAAGAATCTGTGACAAAAATCCATATATTGTAAAATATTTATGTCTGGTATATTTGAACTTTAGATCAAGACGGAGGCCATTCCAAGTCACCTGCAGAAGTGCTCTGAAGTTACAGGAGATCTCCAGTAGAGGCCACGAGGGGGGAAAATACAAGCCCTACCTGTGACAGGGTCAAGCCCTACCATTTGTTTCTGATGAGAACCAGCATCAGCTGAAGGAGACCAGTGCTATGGATTGGGGAGAAGTTCAGAAAGACTTGAGGAGTAACAACCTAGAAGAAATGTCCAGGAATGACAGCACAAATATCTCCTTATATGGAAATGCAGCAGGTAAACATTTCTGTGTATTGTCTATGTCTTAATAATGTCCTGAACAAGCTAAAGCCATATGCTTCTAAAAGGCTGGGCTAATGTCAGCATTCTCACCCAGAGGCTAATTTCTCATGCATACATACCACACATTCACACCTGCAAAAGCTTCAGAACACATTTTGTCTAAAGAGTCTCATCATATTATTCACATCCCAGGTATTTTCCCAGCAGTATTGTCTGATACCAACTAAAACAACAAACATCATTGTCATGATCACTGTATTTTCAGTTTGATTTCTGCCCAGAACATAAAATATATAAATATAATGTTCAGAAAGGCTGTGATTCCAATGCTTTCCCTAAAAAAAGAAATGTTAAGCTTATTGCTTTGTATTGTGCTAAACTAGCCAAAGGCATAGATGCCAAGATATGTAAACCAATCTATGATGGAAAATTTCAGTGCAAACATCTCAGAACAATGAAAATATGTTTTTTAATTTTCCTCAAATATACAGTAGGCCAAAAAATGCACAGTACTTGTGAACTAGTAATGTGTTTCAGTAGTTTTAATCATTAACTTTTGTTATTTTTTAATTCTAAGGTAACTTATGCAAGGTTCCAGGACCCAGTCCCTCTTTGCTGGCTGCTCTGCGCTCGCTAGGTGAACACAGTGATCACATGCTCCTGCCACATTCCTTACACCAGGTGCGTTTGACTCAGCTTGAATGTATGGACTCTGTATTGCTTTAATACTAGGGCTGTGCATTTTAATGTGTTATTTTCACATTAACACATTATTTACTTAATGGCGCTGCATGCAGATACAAGAGTTTCATATGGATTAGATCCCCCTTTGCAGCTGCTATAATAGTTAAATGCTATAAACTTGATAAAACATTCAAGCCCTGGCAACGGCTAATAGCTTTGGTTTTGGATTTGACTTAATTACATTAATGTTTAAGTTGAGATTTTCAAGAAACATTTTAATTGGAGCTGTGTAACTGTGTTAAAGGCAATACTGTTGTTAAAAGCTCCTTATTTATTTGAAGTGTTTGCATAGCAGACGTTGTCGCACTTTTGTTTACATAGCAGTACTGTGAAAAAAAAACAGAGCAATGCATTTCTTTTGAATTCATTATTAAAATTTTCCTATAACAATGTGATTAATCGTGATTATCACAGAAAAGCATGTGATTAATCTAAATTACAAATATTTATCGTTGCCCAGCATGATTTATTACACATAAAAGTAACAATTAATATTGTGCATCAAGTTTTGTTGTGATGCAGAGGTAATGGTGTCTCAATGCTAAAGCTAGTGCTGGTTGTTTTAATAAGACATTGCCATTCTATGATATTTGTTTTACTATTACTATTTTGCATATAAGCATTACATTTGTTATATAATGGCCAATTATTCATTAAGGCTATGCTGTTTTTAGTTTTTTATTGTTTCGTGCACTTTACCCATGGTATCTATTGTAGGCATCCTTGGAAAATGGGCTGGTCTAAAATGTTGTAGGCTGAAGAGGAGGATATGATTAAAGGTGCTCGTTTGTGTGCTATCACAAATCCTATGCAAATTTGGTTTTCCATGATACATGCCCTGTGACTAAATATGCATCACTATCATGCAAACTAATTATTGCAGATTTTTTGCCGGGAGGGTCAATTTTAATTGAATTTAGGGAATCATGATGACCCTGGTTGCCACTAAAGAGTTTCTGCAAGAATAGCCTCACATGTGCTAGCAGAGCTATATGAGTCTGACATTAACCTCAGGCTTTAAAAGTCACATGTGAGCTTTTTTAAATTCCCTGGTTCATATGTATGCTTTTACCCTTTTTACCTCTCCTTCTGTAAGTTATTAAGTAGGGGTAGGGTATTAGCAGTAGGGGCATGATCATATTAGGGTAATCGATGCTGAACAATTTTGCATTGTACAATGGTTAATTTGAATCATCGCGATGGATAATGGCATCGTCGGTGGCGGGGCGTGGTTTGGTGATTGTTGTTAAATAATGAATTAACAATGAATTAACATGATCCAAACTCAAACAGACCCAACTGTAAAAAGTACTGTGCCTTTTGTACTATTTCAGTTGTCGTTGTCCGCTGCGCTGTGCATTATGTGATGAGGAGAGGTGTTTGATTACAGTTAGTGCTTTAGC
Source organism: Ladigesia roloffi (assembly GCA_037577295.1). Taxonomy (NCBI): domain Eukaryota; kingdom Metazoa; phylum Chordata; class Actinopteri; order Characiformes; family Alestidae; genus Ladigesia; species Ladigesia roloffi. Next base: position 4,139 of record JBBKCR010011921.1, on the reverse strand, counting down.
AACATTAGCCCCATAGCGGCTCACAGACAGACCGGGAGCTGTGAGGAGGCGGAGCTTCATCCAAATTTGGCCCAATGACCATATTAGGTCCCAACCTTCAAAAAAACAAAATAACACAGCAATGTTGGAACACAGCAAACAACTCAGGGAGAGGGGATTTAATAGAACAGTAGAACAGTGCAGGTTAAGGCAAAGAATTTCTGCCAGCAGTCTCCAGGTGCAGGATTCCCACACAATAATTCCGACCAATCGAAAAGCAGTTTAGGGTATACGTTACATGGCAAATCTGGCCAGCGAGTGATGTTTATGTTGTCATGTGACGTATTTTGGTTCGTTTCAACTGGTCCAGACCAGAGCACTCAGTGTAATGTAAAAAGGACCCAAAACGACAGAAAATTATACAATGTATCATTTGTTGCCCTTGGTCTAGACCAAATGAACTGAACCACATAGGTGAAAGCACCCTAAGTGTGCGCGAGCTGATTGCTGCTGCGCCGGGGGCAGGGCAGAGGATTGCCATGCTGGCTCATCATCGTGATGTCTATCAGCCATCGCGATGGATGATGGCATCATCTGTTGACTCTAGATCATATATATTCATACTAATCCCTGGCAATATACTTTTGCCACAGAACAACTTTCTAATGAAGAACAATATAAACATACATAGTGCCTGTCTGGGTGGATGCCAGCTTTTAGCTACTCTTTGCTACTTCACCTCTTAAAAGCTCAGGAGGCGCCAGTGGGTCCAGGTTTCCATTCTTCACTGCTCTAACTCACCTCTTCACTATGTGACTCTGGCAGTTTACTTTGCTGTCCATGCAACTGCTGAATAATAAGCTTTAGGAGGTAATGTTTCAGTATATAAAGAAAAATCGGATTAATAAAGCTTAAGGTTTATAGACTCTTGCTGTGCCTGCGCCACAAGCTATTATTTTAAACAAGTAGGAAAATGAACAGTAACACTTTAGATTTGTTTTATCTCTGACCAATAAACAATAAGGCTCAATTTTATCTCAGCACATCCAACAATAATTATTGCATCAGTCTACCTTCATATAGTTCTAGAAGACAAACATGCAGACATAAAGCTCTCTTTACTCACATTGATACATTTTACATGCACACATCCCAGGTAATATGGCTGCTGATTTCATGCTTCCTCTAAATGCACTGCTGACAAGACATAAGCTAAGAAAGTCTCATCAATTATTAATAAGCATGTCTGGAATTTGCACTGGTTTGTGTCTTGTACCGTGGTGTCTTACTTTGAAAACATAATATGACCTAGGGCCTGCATAACAGTATAATCACTTTGAATCACTATCCACATGAGTCAGGCTGTGGTGTCAGTTTGATTGTAAAAAAGAATAAATAAAAAATTCACAAAGGGAGACAGTTAAAAATGTGTTCCACGATCTAGTACTATAAATTAACTTTAAAACATGTTGAGGTTCATTTGCTGGGGTTTGTATATATTATTTCCAAACAAACTGCAAAATACATGCTAATTAAGGAAAGAAAGTGGATAAATTGATAATTTTACTAGTGCTAAGTGGTAGAGATAAACCCGCTTCCATTATATCACAATAACATTCATTTCAGTTCGATTCTTCCACTGTTGTAACAAAGCAGTTTTTTCAGAGTCCAGCTCCAAGTCCCTAGTGAGCAAGCCAAGGGTGACAGAAGCGTGGAAAAACTCCCCTAAGGCTGGAGGACAAAACCTCAAGAGGAAACAAGTCTTAAAATGGGAACCAGTCCTCCTGTGGTTGACCCGGAGAGAAACAGTCGCTATAGAGATAAAAAAACAGTAGGAGGCCTTAGTGTACAGACATAATCCCTTTTATACAAACGTGCTGTCTATGGCTAACAGAGCAGGTCTAGATAAGAGTACAGTCAGTAAAGATCATTGGAGTCTGGGTAAAGAGTTGTTTTAGAGTCTTTGGTCCACATCTGATGCAGTGTTCTTGTGGTTAGTGAGCTCATATGTGAAGATTTTACTCTGTGAAGATTTTACTGCAACTGAAGGCTGTAAAATCTCCACAAAGAGCTTCAAAGGTTTACCATACACAAGCTATATTTACAGAAACAAATACGACTATTACTTTAATGGGCATTAAATTGTTCTTTCGAAACCTATCAGAACAGTCATTTAAATACATCGGTCTGAAAGGCACCATAATAAAACCAGGCTGTTTAATATTATGAGATAAGAGTCTTTCATTGTTTATCTTGTTCAAATAAAGTATGTAAGACTCCAGGCTTGTTTTTATTAGTTGCGTCTTTATCGCTTGGCCTTTGGAAAAATAAACTCTGATTACTTGATTAATCATCAATATAAACAGTAGATACTTAATCACTAACATGCCCAATAATGACATCCCTAACCACAACCAATGTTTCTTATGTTAGCTATAATCAAAAATAGGCCTCCTCTTCACTACCTAGATTTGGATCCCTAAATAGAAAACACTCATTCATTGGTCTGCAAGAAGACATGGCCTTTCTTTAAGCTCTGCTGGGACTGTAAGGACACTGTTGCCAGACATTTTCTTTAAAGGAAATAGGGTTAAAACAGGCACAGATAATGCTGTGTTTTCTCCTCTAATTGCTTCCTTTTTTTTGCAGATAGCAGAAGCATACTTCCTTGAAGAAGATTGTATCCTTTTGTCTCAAGTTGTTCCACCCTACCCCACAGTAAAAATGTATTACTGCCAATTCTTCCACTCCCTCCAGATTTCGGGTGCACCTTGCTAATTTACAGAGAGCTGTCTAGATGTTACTATTAGTGGCGGTTCTAGACCAAAATGACCAGGGGGGCTGGTGTGTTTTTAGGGGGGCATGTTTAACCCTGGAGTGAACTATCCCAGGGGTGTTGCATGTGTGTAGCGCTTTAAGTAGTCCATCTAGAACCCACGTAGCGTTAGTTCCGTTCTTCGAGCCAGCACATGTCGCGATAAGAAATTTATATTTGAATCGTTGGTACCTCAGAGGTGACACTGGCAGTCCTGGGATTGGAACCCATTGCCTTTTTTTCACATGGGCCACCAGCTGCCCCAAGTGAGCAGCTAAACTCATTAATGTGATCTGTTTGAGGGCACATATTTTTACTTGATTCACATTTAAAACCAAAAGCATTTAAAAGGAAACAAGATGTTCCCAGTGTGTGAGCAGTAAAAATGATTTAACACTAAGTTCAGTTTTTGATTGCAGATTTCATTGTGAATGAGCCAGTGTCAGTTTAGAATTATACCACTTTAAAACGATAAGAATCTGATCTGCTTACAGTATCGTGTGGGGAACTCATCCATGCCATTTCCCCTTTCTGCTCTTCCCCACCACAGACTGTGAGAATTCACCACTCTGTTTGCGCCGTTGTCATAGCGTGGCTGGAGGAAAGCCCGTAAGGGTGTGCCTTTCCATGTTGATTTTTAGGGTGTTTCTAAGGAGGAAAGGGCATTGCGTCCAGTTGTCATTTATTTTATGTAATAAAATGGTGATTTATTGCCTGCACTTTCGATGGTGGTCATTATCCAGAGATTCTGTGTAAAGGCTTTTTAATCAGTGGAAGGGAAATGGCATGCAATGTGGTAAGTGCGGAAAGGACTGTTGTTTGAATGGCCTCAGATGCTCTCAGTACTTTTCTCTTTAACTCAGTGAGTGTGGCAGACCCGTGGGCGGTTCATTTTCTGGGCTTGGAGCGCCTCTACCACGAGAGACTGCTCTCCAACCTGGCCTCCTTGCAGCAAGAGTGGGGTAAGTGAGGGGGAGCTAAAAAAAACAAAACAACAGTCGATAGTTAACAAACTAGGGGTGTGCAATTTAAACACGTCCTGTTTACTAATAAATGGAACACATTTTTAAAAAATTGAAATGATTGGTGATAATTACATCCATTTAAAAGCTTCTAAAATGTATAATCTGTTTTTAGCTTACCTGGATGTTAATGTGTGTAGTCACTAGTGCTGGTCATTCCAGTGGAGCACAGGGGAGTTCATTATTGCCCCTAACCCTCAGGAGAATGGGGGGTTTGATTTAACATGTTAACAGTAGCATCACTATAACATTACACACACACACACACACACACACACACACACACACACACACACACACACACACACACACACACACACACA
>JBBKCR010011869.1:0-12586 GCA_037577295.1 Ladigesia roloffi | reverse complement strand
TTTTTAGTATATTTTAGTCATTTTTGCTTTGTATGCTAGGAGGGATAGACCATTATAAATAAAACAGTTTTTTCAGTTCAGTGGTATTAATTGAGTCAAAAACAGAAGTAAATAAATATCGGTTCTGAATATCAGTTATCGGGCACATAACATGCAAATAATTGGTATGGGTATCGTTAATAAAAAATCAATATCGTCGATCAATATTTACAACCATATTTAAAGTTTCATATATATAATTTTTTTATTTAAACTAGAAAGTGACTTGGGCGCACCACCTGACAATTCAGTTGTGCCGCTTGACAAGATTCAAAATGACAGGAAATGTTGAGAAATGTATTTATTTCACATAAATCCAAACTGTATTTTGATGAAAAGTAACATAACAGAACAGTAATGGAAATTTAAAATGGTTTAACTGTCCATTTAACAGTAGTAAACTGATCGTTGTGGGCAACATCCCATGCCTAAAACTGTCACACTTCATATTCCATCAGAAATAGAATAGTATACAATGGAAGATAGTTGGATGATGGATGGCATTAAAGATGAATTTAGAACATGGAAACAGGAGTACAATATGTAACTTGTCTTGCACTGAAGATTAAATATATGTGGGGATTTAACATCAGGCCTAAAGCATTAATGTTTCTTCACTTGGTAACAAATAAAATTACTTTGATTAAAAATATAACTTGGGATCAGACAACCCATTTTGGTTGTCTGATCCCAAGTAATGTGATACAGTATTAACACTAGAAGCCTTGTTTTAAAAACAAGCAACAAACAACAATACAATTTCATTGGTAGTATGTCAGTTTAGTTTGATTTAAAAACCCTAACTGAAATTTAATTGGGAGATGTGTCCAACGACTCAGGTTTAAAATTCAATATTTCCTCCATACTCCTTTTCCTTTACCTCTGCTTTCACTGATCCTACATCCACTCAATATATTCTGTTCTGCTCTGGACAACTGGCTGATTGGGGGCTTCACAATTTGCCCCCCTCTCTTCTTCCTTTGATATCTATAAAAACATGACAAACAGTAAACTCTCTTATTCTCATTTGCTTTAAATGGTCTAACTACAATAAAAAAGCAACGATACAAAAAAGCATGATGTATTGCCTTACTTTTCTTTTTGCAAGATATCTTTCCCTTGCTGTAGGGTCATTTTTAATGCATTCTCTGTGGCATGATGAAATTTTTTTGAACAATTTAAGATCTTTGGATGTTTTAAATTGGATTATTTGAAAGGTCTCTAATATATTAATATGCCATCACATACATTTATACGCTTAAAAAAACATATTTAACACATTGCTTAATATGTTTATTTTTTGGAAGGTTGCACCACCTGACATTTTGAAGGTTTTAGTTGCAAAAACATTTTTGAAAAAAAAATGACCAAGCTGGCCACATCGATCACCGTCCCCTACCGCTGCAGCAAATCCAGCCCCACAATGCACTAATACTCGGCGGGCCCTTCCAGAAAGGAATGCTCCACCGTGATGCCCCCGGGCGTAACGTGCAGTCCTCGGTCCGCGCATGGCCACACTCTATCCCGTCACAATGGTAATTCGAGCAGGCAGCCCAGACCCGCCTTTGCAGTCCTTCCAGCTCACTGTTCCCCATGAAGAATGGACACTGTGGACCCCGTGTCAACCAATGCCTGACAGTCCGTGCCATCGACCATACAGTCCATGAACAGTACACCGTGGCCCAGGGTTGCACTCAAGCTGGCCCAACGGAGACAAGAGGTGGAAGTGGGCAGCGGTTTCCCCTCACTGCTGCCCCACTTCAGTTGAACTGCTGCTGGGGTATGATGTCCACTGTAGTGGGCACGTGGCATAACCGTGCAAGGTGTACCGGCACACCGCGGCAGAAACAGCGGCGCTTTTCCACCACTCCGCACCGTCACGTCTCCGATGTCAGCCAGGCTTGGGTCAGGGACATGTCCGGCGGTTCGTCGCCCTTGTACGATGGCAGCTTCACCGTGGCGCCGTTGGCCGCCGCCGACACTCATCACCGTTACAAATGAAAAGGTACACCCAATCACCTATGTGATACATGTGTCCCGGAGGGTGCCGGTGGCGATGTTGGGGGACGTAGCGCTGGACGCCGCATCAGATGGAGTTGCGAGCCAGGGTTCACATGCCGCTGTTTGAGCACCGTGTTCGAACACCAGGGGATGGTACCTCTAGCACACCTCAAATGGGCTCATACCTGTGGGTGAAAAGGTGAGAAGGTTGTTGGAGTGTCTATGCTCGGGCACAAAGCAGTGGAGAAAGCTCTCCAGCTGTTGGTTGGTCCGCTCCGTTTGGGGGTAGTATCGGGATGAGAGACTGGTGGAGACATTGACCAGACTGTCCGAGATTATGTCTTTGGGGAACCCATGCAACCAGATTACATGCTCGATAATTAATTTGGCCATGGTCCTGGCCGTAGGGAGTCTGGCGAGAGCTACCAGGTGCACAGCCTTGGAGAAGCAGTTCACAATGATGAGTATTGTGTTTTTGCCCATTGAGTCAAGGAGTCCTGTGACGAAATTGATTGCGATATGGGACCAAGTTCAATGCGGGACTGGTAGGGGTTGAAGTTCACCAGGGGCTGCGGTGTTACTGGGTTTGGAGCAGGTGCAAGTGTCACATGCCTGGAAGAAGACTTTGGTGTTCTTGTTAATGGTGCTCCACCAGAAGGCTCGCTTCAGGAGAAGATGAGGACGATGAGGGATGCAACGTGCCATTGCACAGGCCCTCCCCAAACTACTAATCCATGGCCTTCTGTTCCTCCTTAGAGAGGGTGTACAGGCTGCCACGAGGGGGCACCGTGCTTGCAAGAAGGTCAATGGCCAGATCGTATGGAAAATGAGGGGGCAGCTGGACTGCTTGGCAGCAGCTGAAAACCTTGGCCAGGTCACGGTATGTTGCGGGAATGGCCTCTGTTTCAACACTGGAGGCCTCTGACTCCCTGGAGCACGTCTCAGCCTTCGCCATGGAACAAAGTTCCCGACAGGTTGGGCCCCACTAGAGGATATTTTTCTGACTCCCAGGATAATGGGTGGTTCGGTGAGGCGAGTGAGGAGAGACTGAATCTGTTCAATGGTGAGATGAACGGACTGCGTCCATTTGCTGCGTTCATTTTGCTGTCCGTCAATGGCAGTGATGTGTACAGGCTGAATTAGCACCTCAGATCAGATCCCCAGCTGGGCAGCAAATCTCTGATCAGTAAAATTCTCCACTGCCCCCGAGTCAACGAAAGCAGTAGTCACAATCCATCGGTGGCCCAGCTGGAGACATGGAAGACGAATGTTCGATAGACAGGAGGTGGCTGTCAGTGGACCAAGTGAGTTCTTCCCCTATTCACCTGATCTGACCGTTTCCCATACAGAGAGGGCAGACAGCACGGTAATGTTCAGGGGAGGTGCAGTAGGGACAGTAGTCATGATAGTGATGTTCCTTCTCTGCCGGCAAGAGAAGGTTGCGTCCTATCTGCATGGATTCCCCAGCTCCAGATGAGTGGGCCTCTGATGTGGGTGGTGGAGTGGGTCGAGCCGGTGCGACAGCAGTGGATGCGGTCTCATATAGTTGGGTCAGGGAGAGCTTTTTGGGTTGATTGACTTAGAAGTGGAGGGGTAGGGGCAGCAGGTTGGACAGGTGGTTGGAGCGATGGCTAGGGGGCTGGCCCAGCAGGATGATCAGCGAGTACCTGTCGCAGAGTTGCGAGCTCCACGTGATGACCAGCCACCTCTGCATGGAGGTTCGTGACCTTCTGTTTCAGGTTCATGATTTCATCCGCCTGCTGGGTGATGGCCCCCAAACTCGGGCGAGATCCGCTGGGCTCACATCTGACCCAGATATTCTGTGGCAAAGAGGACTGGAATGCAGGAATGAGAAGGGTGATGCCCAAATGTGGCATAGAGTATGAGCCCAGTCGCAGAGGCACACAAAAGAGCTGGTGAACCATGCACTTTTAATAAAGCTCTGTATGGAGTAGAGTATCCCACCAAGGAATCCTTGTTCTCGCACGCACACAGAATATGGTAGATAAGGCTGAGTTGATTGGAAACTATACTCACAGTACCATGAGGAAGGCATTGAATTAGATTGGACATTGGAAACCCTAATGTCTGTGTGCCAGTTATCACCTGATTTCCTGTTTATATACCCTGTGTGTGAGTTACCTCCCATGACCCATGACATCACGCTTCCTGGAGCGTGCAACAATATTAGACATTTTTATCCATGGATGGAAGCATGCAAAAGCTGATTGTCACAGAGTAAGACACAAATGACTGAGTTTTTAGTTGTCCAGATGTATCATGAAAAAAGAGACCAGTCATGGATACACACGAGGGAGCTTGTTAATCACACGGTTATTAAGATTCTCACCAAAGAAACCTGCATTCTCTCTGTCAGGGCTCACAAGAGATGACCCCCATGGGTGCAGAAACTCGAAAAACCAACAGAGTCCTTTTTGCTCAAATTGAATCATAAGAAAGATTTATTGGAACATCTGCAGATGGGGTCAGGATAAAGACACAGAGACACCAGAAAGTCTCCGCGTCCGAAACCTGTTCTCCCCCTTCTTCACACAGAACATCATATTTTATACCCTAAATTACATAGACTCTAGAAGACGACCCATCAGGAGGTGTCAAAAGTCCATTGGACAAAGTTATTTGCCACTACTGCAGACTGAGCAGGATGTCACTTCTCCTACGACCTCAGTCTCCATAGTAACCCAAAATCTCCTGTTTACAAGAGTTGGTCTTCTAGATTCTCGCGCATGACAGACTTTCAGATAAACATTAGAACATTTTGACCAAGGCACTATCTTTTACAGGTCAACTAGACGCCGTAGAGACTAGAATATCACTGGACACAGAATAAGAGAAACAAGGTGAAATGGAGACATTATGAAACAGCAAAATGAATAAATAATTAAAACAATAATTAAAAAGAATAAATGCTAATTTTTCCACAACACTCTCTCACACACAGAATACTCACAGTACTGGAGGATGAGGAGTATGTAGTTGGGGCATTAACTCCAATGTCTGTGTGCAGAGGAACCCTTGCCTTGTTTCCTGTTTATATAGTCTAGGCATGAGTCAGGAACTTGGGGAGACCGAAGACAAAAGAGGTTTCTTGGATTCAGTGAGGAGCTTGATGTGAAGAGTGGAAGGTAGACCCTGTCTCCATTGTGTAGGTATAATCCTGGAAGGTGTCAGCGGTGATGTTGTTGGGTATGGCATGCATTGGATTGGAGGATGGACTCTTTGGCACATCTCCAGGCCCCCCGGCACTTGCGGACCAACTGTTGGGCAGAGGGTACATCAACTTCCAGTTTTTGGTGGTTGAACATCGAAGGATGAAAACCACAACATACCTTGAAATTCCAGTGGCAGAAGACTTGAGGAGGTTGTGGGAGAGTTGAGCCCAAACAAGGTAATGTGTCCAGAAGTGCTGTGGATCCATCACAAAGCAGCAGAGAATGTGCTCCAGTTGTTGGTTGGCCCCCTTTGTCAGATCATATGTCGGAGTGTGGTACCTCAAGGAGAGGCTGATGGTGATGTTGATCAGATGGCAGATGGCCTGCCGTAAATTGGGGCCCTCTGTCCAAGGCGAGGTCCATGGAGTACTAATGTAATCAGACTATGTGCTTCATGATCAGTAGAGCAGTGGTTTTGGCTCTGGGGAGCCACCAGGTGCACAGCCTTGGAAAATCTGTCGGTGATGGTGAGGATGGTGTCCTTTCCCTGAGACTCCAGAAGGTCCCTGACGAAGTCCAGGGCAATGTATTTCCATGGTTGATGCGGTACAGGCAGGGTTTGCAAGGTGCCAGGAGTAGGTGAGTTGGGGTCCTTGGAGCAGGCCCAGACCTCACAGGCATCATGATGGCATGAGAGCACATCGACTTTGATGCTTTTGCACCCTGGGCAGTATAAAATCTGGAATTTAAAATGTTCAAAAGACATTACCCAACGTGCCTTCCTGGGGTTGAGCTACTTGGCAAGCTGGATAGAGATGAGATTCTGGTGATCGGTTCAGACCATAAACGGCTCAACGCCACCCTGGATCCAGTGACGACGTACTACTAGAGTCCACTTGATGGCCAGCAACTTTGGTCCCCTACCTTTTATCAATGCTGAGTGTGAGAAAACTTTCTAGAAATAAACTACATGGGTGTATCAGCACTTCACTGTGAGAAAATGGCTCCTGTTTGAGCATAGTGGGTAGGGGCCAAGAATGCACAGCCTCAAGCTTCTGGGGATCCATGGCCACACCTTGAGAAGAGATCACAAAGCCAAAATATCTGGTGGTGTGCTGGTGAAAGGCACATTTCTCAAACTTACATAACTTATGGGCCAGCAACCATTTCATGATCGCTCTGACGTGTTGAATGTTATGTCGGTTCTTATTGGTCACATTGATTAGCCCCCGATAGTCAACACAAAGATGGAGTCCCCCATTTATTCTTCATGAAAAAGAACCCCATGGCTGCGGGGGAACTGGAGGTTCTAATGGTGCCCTGATGGAGGCCCCCTGAGATAAACTCATCCATTGCGTTCTGATACAAGGGGTGGCGCTGTGGCTGAAACTCAAAGAGCAGAGAAAGTAAAATCAATTTGGGATAAACCAGGTGAGAAGAAGATGAAGCTGGATTAGGAGGGGGTTTGACCGCAAGCTGAGAAGCATGCTCTTGAAGGACCTGTTGCAGGGTAGTGAACTCCGTCACCACTTCCTGCTTCAGTTGAACCATCTCGACCACCTGCTGATTAACAACTTCCCAGATATGAGTGAGACTGGGCTTCCAGAGGACACAGACATTCTGTCATGGAGGAAGACACAAATGACTGAGTTTTGAGCTGCCTAGACACAGGGGCGCCGCCAGAAATCTTGTGCCCTATCAACATTATTATTAAGATAATATTACTAGCCCCTAACAGGGCCCTATGTCAGTGCTGGGCCCTTAGAATAATTCTTACCTTTCCCCCCTGGCAGCGCCTCTGCCCAGACATAGCCTGACGGAATCGCCCAGTCGCAGATACACAATCTTATTCTGAGAACGCTCCAGTGAAGTTAAGATTCCCATCAAAGGAACCTGTGTTCTCACACCCACACAAAGAGGTAAGACAGAGAGACTCAACCAAGTCAGAGTACTCACGGTACCGGAGGATGAGAAAGAACATGTTGTTGGGGCATGAACGCCAATGTCTGTATGCAGAGGAACCCTTGCTTCCAGTTTATATAGTCTAGCCAGTCATTTTTAAGACTGATTGACGTAATATGTTCTGGTGGGTTTGACACTTACCTATTAAATGCATTAAAGTACAACTCATTACGTGCAACTCTTTTGCAAATGCATATGTGGATGCACCTATGGAATTATTTTGGGGGTCTTCTGTGTTAAAGTGTGTTATATATTTGCTTCCCTTTAGGTCTTTCAAAGTTCTCTGTCGACTTGTCTACAATACAAAGAAGCATGAAAAGCGGATTGAAAAGCTTTACCATCTGGCACTGCCCACATGTCCAATCTGTTTAAGAGACACGCGCACTGGGCAGACAACACGCTCACACTATTGAAGGGATGAGGGCACCTCCACTGACCCCACACATTTATCTTCAATACACAAAATAGAGCACAATGTGTGAGGTCTCAGAAAAAGGACATGTGGAATACACATGACCCACTAACTTTGTGAAATATTTATCAATAGTAACTCTTTCAATAGAATATAATCTATATTTTATTGTCCATCATTATTCTATTAACACGTTTATCGTTAAACCATATGACCATAATTTAAATTAAATGGTATGTTCTTGAAGTGATATATGTAAAAGAACAATTAGACTAGTATAAGACTATTTATAGTCAATGAAATGAGAAGCTTGAGTATATCGGTGCACAGATCACTGGCCATATCGAAATTTATTTTTTGAACCTATTTTGATATTTACCTGGGTAACAAAAATATTTATTTCACTCTGTGAAAAAAAAATACCCTGATCACAGGTCATCAGATTTTGAACAGTCTGGCCTTTTTTTCTACTACATTCACTGCACATTTTGTGCCACTTTAGGGATATTTGTTTCGGTACTAGCTTGAATAGTATGTTTAAATGAAAGTCCACCTATATTAAGAGCATCACTGTTTTTGCTAAAGAGTTGCAGCCAAATCAATGGGAATAACTGTGTTGTAAAAAAACTGCAGCCTGACAGCTCTAATGTCACATAGAGAGAAACAGGGATGTGGAGCTGCCACCCAGCAGTTTGTTTAGTAAACCGGCAGATGCCTCCTCTTTCCATCAGATTAATCCTCATATGAGAAAGGGGCGGGGGAGGGGGACGAGAGCTGCAGTGTGTTCTATGCCTCCTCTCCTCCCCCACTTCATCTTCCTCACATCGCTCTCCTCAGTCGCATCATTTCATTTCTCTGCTTCTCCAATTGTCATCATCCAAAGCTGGCTTCTTTCGTGTTTCCTAAAGGGGGATTTCTGTTTTCTGTAGGAAAAATGCCCTTGTTTCTTCGAAAACCTGCAAAGGACACTGCTCACCATCCTCCTCCACTTCTTCTTCTTCCTCTTCTTCACCCTCAATAGCAGCCATGGGAATACGTCTTCCAAACCCGGATATATTTGAATCGTCTCTTGGTCTTTAAATCTCAAGGAACAGAAAGATATTTATTGCAGGTATAATGGTTTCAGTTTGGCTGTCAATAGGCATGTGGTGTTTCAGCCTTATTTCAGCATTGTTCACTAAAAAGTCTGTCTGTGCATGAGCCATGCTTTACACTTTTTTGTGCACAATATTATTTGATTGTATACCTTCGTAAATTCATTAAGTGGTCTCATTCAAATGCAGGGTTCTAGTGACAAAGGTCTTTTGCCTAAATATTTAGTTAACCCCTTCATGGTACAGGTGCTTTCAGCTTCTCCCATTTCCTATACTCCACTCTTTCCACCACCATTACTCCACTACCTCCATAAAACTAGGGGATGACCCCCCCTCCTTACCTCTACTGCATTTTGCATGAGCTATATTGGTCATTAGCATTTTAGTGTATGCAAGACTCGACAAAGCAGCTAAGGGGAGCCAGATGGGCTCCTCTCTCCGTAATCTCCTTCACTCACTCTCTTGGGAGTTAAGCAAAAAAGGAGGGTGCAATAGGGCCATCAAGAGTCTGTCTCTCTTTCTGTCTCACACACACACACTCTGCATTTCCTCTTAGGCCTTAACTGGACAGGGAGATGTTCAGCTTTTTGGGGATGTAATGCTTTTTGCCAGTGCCCTCAAGAATGGGTAATGTAAGAAATCCCAACTTCTTTTTTCTCTCACAGCTGTGTGGAAGTTTTGATGGTTTGTGACAAATCTGTTCTGGCGTTACTCTGTAGCTTTAAGATGTATGCCCTTTTTGTGCAGCACACAGTGCTTTTAAGAGATTGCTTTAATGATGGATGGTGGATTCAGGCCTGCTTCTCTTCGCGTTCACAGCGGACCTTGATTTTAATCTCCATACAATTAAGGCACGCGGTGAATGCCAAGGGACTGGGTGAATATCGTCGACTGAGGCTCTGATGCACTGACACACATTGGCTATTTAATACAACAGGACCCAGCTCTCATCATGGCCCTGGCTTGTGTGTGGAGGTGGGAGGCTCGAGTGCTGGATGTTAAAGAGGGCAATGACGCATCAAATTTTATTTTCACGTCTTTCATGACGTTTAGTCCACTAGATCTGTGTGTTTACATAAGTACATTAAACTCAGCTCCATTCTTCCAAGCCACCCTCCCTTCCTGAGGTGTATGTTCGCTCTTAAGCTTTGAAAACAATGCTAGCCTATGGAGCTCTCCCTCATTTTCATTCCTGTTTTTATGGCCTTTTAGAAATCCTTTTTTGTCATTAGGGTTGATCAGTTTGCATAGTCCATGTGACCTGTTTAGGAAACGAACAGTCAAGTGAAATATTAAAGTGTGATATCATGTCATTGCAAGGGCAAGAGTTTCATGTTCCCAGTGATTCGTGGGCCTAATGTCATTCTTTCTAGTTTGCCAATAAATGCAGACTTTGCAATGAAATCTGACATAAATTTTATTTATTGAAGCCATTATATATATTTGGAGCTCATGAGGGAGCCTCTAAAACATTTTCATCCTCATTTATGCAGTTAATCACTGAATTAATGCAAAATGGATTCAATAAAATGGCGCAGTACGGATGGAGTACAAAAAAGAAGTGATGTGAGGACGATGAGGAACAGTTGGGGGATTAAAGTGAAGATTTATGTGGCGAAACAGTTGCCACAAAAAGCTTCATTAAGCAATTGTAGAAAAAATGACTGCAAATTAAGATAATATACGTCCGCTTGTATTCAGGGAAAAGAAGTGCAAGTTTATGTATAGGTCATGTTTACATTTAGACCCACACAGCTGAACATCATTGGCCCTAAACAGACAAGCCGGCTGCCTCATAGAGAGAAGACTTATGAAAAATGCAGGATACACCAAGTTTATGGTCACAATGTGTTGCATATCTGCCATTTTCCAGAACACATTTAGTAGAACTGAAATCTCCAGTCCATGTTTACATTACTTTTCACTGACCTCTTTACTCTTAGCTGACTTTGTTCTCAAGGTCATCTGTGAGGCTAAAGGTGTTTTCACAGTCTGAATGAAGGAGGCTGCAGTCCCGGCCTTGGGTGAGATGGAATATTATTGTACAGCATTAACAGATAAACCCACCAAGTCTGCAGGAAGGGCCAGTTGTTTTATCTGATTTATCTGATTTTATATTCGAGTGGGCCTTCACTCACCCTATATAACCAGTATTAATGTGGGTCTACCAGAAAACCTCACAAAATGTAAACTACTCTTGGGACATCACAGGTAATCACAGGGGTTTATGACTTGAATGAATTTAATTTAATACACAAAATACACTCCACACAAATGATCTGGCTCACACCTGCAGATGAGGTAGTGGAAGAGAGTGGAAATATGCACCTCTGCTGTGTCGTGAGGACACGATTGTCTATCCCAGGGGGAACAGGCTGTTACATGAACATGCCACTGAAGGTGATATGTGGCTTACTATAATAATTTGGAGTTTTGAGATGGGTTAACCTCGCTTAACGCGTTCCTGAGTATTCCTGATTGCAGGGAAGTGTTCACACACAAAATGTGTTCTAGACGTTTCTAAAATTGCCATGTTGATCCAGTTCTAAATGATTCATCCCAAAAACTCCAGGTATTTCTGTCGGCGAGTAAAACAAAGCAGTGACTGAAAAATTTGGCCAAAATCGCTGTAATTTTTTAAAACTTTCTTAATTATTATACCGTGACACATCACTTGATGAAAACTCTGTCTTGGTATTTTAGGCTAAACATATTTTAGCAATAGCTGGTTAAACTTGTGATTAAGCCAGTTAAGCCAGTTTCCCGTTTTATTTTATTACCATTTATTTATTTATTGTAACCTTATGTACAAGTAAGCATTTGTTGTGACTAATCTGCACTTTTATCTCCAAATGCTTAGCTGTTGTTAATGTTAATGTCAAGTTTGTTTTATTTGTATGTACATCTAAATAACAAACCTAAAAAACAGATGGGTTTCTTTTAAAGCTTTCTCACCTCAACACATAGGTGCAGGGTCAGGTTGACTGTCTGGTGTATCTGGCACTTTCCCAGTGCACCAACATGCTATTTTGGCCACCCATTTATTCATTGATTTATTTATATATTGGTCTGACTGGCCCGTAAGGATCGTAGATTGGTGGCCCAATTGACACTGGGCTGGCTCAATAATTATATTAAACACCGACCCCCCTCTCTCTGGTACCTGTGCCTGTGTAATGAATTGATCAAGTTTATTTCCTGACCACCGGCCAATCAAACATTGATCTGTGGTCCACTGGTTCATTTCTTTACAATCATTTTTTAAAAACCCTTGGCTCTGTGCTAGTGCACAGTGTCAGTGGATGAGATGGAGAGAGCTTGACAAGGGGGCGCAAAGAAAATCAGCTGATGATGGTGGAGGGAGGACTGCTTTCAGAACACTTGGGCTAAGTTATGAGTAAAGGAACTCATTAACCACCCTTGGGTAATCTGTGCCATTACATACACTGAGACAGCAGTTAATTATCAATGATTAGTTGTGTAGTGAGTAGAAAACAACTTTTGGGGCATGGTGTAGGCCTCCTCCACACAGATGTTCAAATCTTGTATAAACTAACCAGCTCTGAGCGCAATAAAAATCATGGATCCTTATTCTTTGTTAAAAATAAGAGATAAGGGGTCATAAACAGGAAAGGAACAAACATCACAGCCTAAACTGTATATTTTTAAACATATTCATCTGTATATAAGCTGTAATAACAATAATAATATTAAGTACAATAATATTAATTATATGCAGGGGTGCACATAATATTTTTGGGTTGGTTCTCAGGGGAGAACCTATGGTTGTTGCTTGGTCCACACATTTTTTAATGCACTTAATTCTTAACCCGACTCACAGTAGGAACAAAGTTTTTAGTGCCTATGTAAAAGGCTGTTTTTGTCTGCTATGGGGGGATTTTCAC
>JBBKCR010011842.1:0-12586 GCA_037577295.1 Ladigesia roloffi | reverse complement strand
CCACTTCCATTAAATGACTACCAGACTGCTACAGCTAAAGCTAATAATCTGCGTTTGTGTTCTGCTGAGGAAACAAAATCATCGTCGACTTGGATGTCCTGGGGGTAAGCAAAA
Organism: Ladigesia roloffi; assembly: GCA_037577295.1. Lineage (NCBI taxonomy): Eukaryota > Metazoa > Chordata > Actinopteri > Characiformes > Alestidae > Ladigesia > Ladigesia roloffi. The sequence goes on along the minus strand of JBBKCR010011842.1, from coordinate 12,472 downwards.
AAACATCAGATTTTCATTTTGGGGTGAACTATCCCATTAACTAAAGGTCCATTAGAATCAGAATCAGAAAATTTTACTTAATGCTACTAGTTCTTTTTTCTCGTTTTTATTTTTACTCCATGGCCCAGGACACAAATGACAGAAATGGGGATAGATCTTGAGCATGGCCCAGTAAATAGCTCAAATAAAGTTATGGAGGCTGTCCGTAAAAGGTGATTCAGATCCATGGAAGACAAGACAGCAGGGCTGAAGCAAGTCTATCAGTATGTTGGGACGCAAGAAAGTGAGAGTGTCGAGCCCTGTGGTTATTTTTAAAACAACCTCGGCAGCACCCTTTCCCCTTTGCCTACAGACAGAGGCAGGGAAAGGGACCTAAACGACTCGAAACCCTTTGCATAACAAATCATCAGATATATGCTCGAGAGTGCTTAAAGGGATAGTTCACTCCAAAATGAAAATCTCACCGTCACCGTCGACTTGGATGCCCTGGGGGTAAGCAAATAAACATCAGATTTTCATTTTAGGGTGAAATATCCCTTTAATGCCATGCTGGCCAGCAGCGACATAGGACAAAAGAATACTTTTCTCCTATATGCTGGATGACATCATTTCCTTTTGGTGCAGTGAACAAGTGAAACAACTCACTACTACTGAGCTCTTGCACACAATCAGGATTTGCATGGAGCCCACAGGTAGAAAAGTAAAAAAAATCTGACAAAACACCACTTCCCATTTGCATTTTATGACTAGGGCTTATTCTCTCACATCTGATGAACCAGAGATATCTGTATGCAAATCTTTCCACAACACAATGGCTGCACAGCTTCCATCAGACGTTGTATATTCGGTGCATTCCTTAATGTGAAGGTAAAAAAAAGGAACAATTTTTCAATTAATTCAAATTTTACTAACCAACAGAGTAATGTCACTGGCATTGTTAAGAGCCAGGGTTCTCCCTATAAGGTCCTGCAGTAAATCCACCTGTTGTGTTTCCACAAATGTAAGATTATTAAAATTATTTACTGAATAATGCAACAGAAAAGCAAGGTATTCACTCGACATGCATAAAAACTTCACTCTTCCTTTTTAGAATTAAAAGGCACAAGTGAGCTCATAGAAAAAGGTCATAGGTGAGCAGCAACCTGATACCAGTTTTTTAAAGAGAATTTGCTATAGAAAAATGCCATGGCTGAAGAAAAAAGCAAAAAGCAAAGATAATTTTATGTAGGATTTTTCAGGTAGTTTTAGGTTTAATCCTAAGACCTATAGAAAAAATTTCACTACTATTGTACATTACATTTATCTTTGCTAATCTATGGGTTTTTAACATATTCATGCAGGCAACACAAGAGTACTTCTTTTGAAACAGGCAATGAAAAGACAAAAAATGAAATACTGGTATTCTTTATGGGCAGTGATAAAGATGTTCACACAACAATCTAAAAGAATCTGGTCTGTTGGAGTACACTGAAAATGATTGTACTATACAATATCTCTATGAATAAGCCACTACTTTTTCCCTTCCACACAGCAAATCCCTAAAGAAGGACTATAATAGTTTAATAGTCTCTTTATACAATACCACAGTCAAAATGTTAACAATGGAAATAATGATCCAGTTGCAACTAACTAACAACTTACCACTAAACAACCACCACCAATTATGATAATCTTTTGTTGGCTCACTGTCACCCCTCTTCTGTTGTAAAAATTTGCACATTAAAACACCACAAAGCAAAATTTCCATACCAGTTTAGAAGATACTAATAGATCAATGATCAACTTGGAATTTCCTGGGAAAATGTCCAAATACAACACTGACACTGAAATATAAACAGCTAGAAAAACAATCTGCTTTAATATGTGTTCTCCTTCAATAATATTCAGTACTAAAATCACATTCAGTACATTTTAAAAGGCTAAACAGCTGTTCCCAAGTCCATTAGTATATGCAAAACCAAGAAGCTCAAAATCAAATATCCCTTCATTCTGCAAAAAGGCATTTTTTCCCAGTGAGTGCTTGGAGGAGCTGAAGCTAGAGATGCACTGTGGCTAACGCAGGAAGTATCAAAAGAGACATCAGTTGTTACACGTAACACATAATTCTGGCTGTGCCGAACAGGTAGGATCTATTAGTTCAGTCCCCTCCTATCTGTCACAGTTGTAGAACTGCAAAGTATGCTCCAAATAAATTACAGCCAGTCTCACACTTTGCAGAATGGGCTTCAAACACAGAAATTAAACTGCAAATGTCAAAAGGCTCTGCTCGCTGACACAGCACCACAGCAACCTGCTTGCAATGGCAGAGATTGCGTCTCCATCGCTGTTTAATAATAACATATATGATGATGACACTAAGTGGAAGAATTGGTAAAATATGACAGAACATTACATTACATTTCAGTCCCCATTATTGTATCTACCATGTAATAGGAAGGCTCATTTAATTCTCCATTGAGCATTTTCAATATGCACAATTTAAAGGAATAGTTCACCCCAAAATTAAAATGTGATGTTTATTTGCTTACCCCCAGGGCATCCAAGATGTAGGTGACTTCGTTTCCTTAGCAGAACACAAACGAAGAATGTTAACTTTAACCGTGGCAGTCTGGTAGTCATTTAATGGAAGTGGATGGGCGCCACACCATTCAAAGTAAAAAAAAAAAATGCACAGACAAATCCAAACTACACCCCGTGGCTCGTGACGATACCTTGATGTCTTAAGGCACGAAATAATCTGTTTTTGTGAGAAACAGTATTTATAAAATGTTTTACCTCAGATAGACAACCGTGACCAAACAAACCGTCTCAGTCTCCCTGTGTACGCGCTTTGGCGTAAGATGCACAAACGCCCGAATCTCTGTGCTCTGTGTAGACAACGAGTGACGTATACACGCAACAGATCACTTCCGGCGTTTGCGTATCTTACGCCAAACCACGTACATCAATGTGTCATCACGAGCCACAGGGTGTAATTTGGATTTGTCTGTGCATGTTTTTTTTTTACTTTGAAAGGTGTGGTGCCCATCCACTTTCATTAAATGACTACCAGACTGCCACGGTTATAGTTAAAAATCTTTGTTTGTGTTCTGCTGAGGAAACAAAGTCACCTACATCTTGGATGCCTTGGGGGTAAGCAAATAAACATCAAATTTTCATTTTGGGGTCAACTATCCCTTTAATCTCCACCAGCCAACCCCGGAAACCCTAAACAAGCAATCTCTTCTGAATCTTTAATTTCCTGGCTCATAAAGAACACTCTTTTAATCATCGCCAACAGATCAGAGCACATTCTGAACTGTTACCATAAGATATGTGATCCTTTTGTGACAAGTAACCACACATATTCAGCAAACTGTACTGCAATTCTCATGTTAAAAATCAGTACAGTCATACACGGTGTTAATTTAAACTACCCTTATAATTTAACTATAGGCACGGGTTTAAACTATAGCACCAATGTGATGCTTCTACAGGGATTAACATTAATAACGTTCAGGAATGGTGTTCCTAAAGCATTTCAGAGCAAAATAACTCAAACAGCATCAGTCCTCTGTGATCAGCATGGACATGAAAAGAATCTGACAGTAGCTGAACAGAGCTCCGCGAGGCTCTGTGAATAGGGCTTTTATTTACACCTTTTATCTATCTTAATGATCGGTTAAGTCACTGTCACGACGAATTCCAGACTACATTTTTTTTTCTCTCAGTCAGATGTCCTGTGATTTTTGCAAGTAACTAAGGGTCCTTCCAACAGTCTGTTTCACCCAGTCAATGTTTACAATGGCAGAAGAGTGACCTACAAAAGCCTCAGCTCTCAAATGCCACAGATATCTACGAGTGTCGATGAAGCAAACTTTCTCGACTATGTTATTACAACGGCAATTGAGGGGGAGGTTCAGGGTTTACTCTGACCTATTAAAACAACACAACACTGAACTCAACACGGACTCTTTCGAAAACAAAACACCAACCAAACCTGCTGCACTGCGCCAACGCCCACGCATCCTGGCCCTCTGATTAGTCGCCCGAGGAGATTTGTCCCACCCCTGCCCATTTGCAAATGGATGAACTTACTGTCAATCAAGAGAATACTCGCCTAAATAGCCCGCCCATCTCATGTTCGGTTGAGACAACAAGCAACAAACAATATTGAAGGCCTCCTCACGTTACATAAATAAAGGGAATGCAAACGATTATATTACCGCAACATATTATTACGAAGAACAAAAAGCTGACCCGTCAGCAATTTACCTGATATGCGACGAAGAGGCACCGTTTTACGCAACGTGTTTATAACAGCTGGTTAGCTTAAGAGGGTAAAAAGGCGAAAAGCAGCTGAAATTTTAACTTCAGTGCTAATACATCCCCACGCACGGCACAACGTGGGACGAAACAATGTTCGTTTAAATGCACAAAACGTGTAAAAGACTAACTTTTGGGTGTCAGTGTTGTTGGAGGGGGGCGTGTACCCTGGCCAGCTTGGGTGACCCTCGATTCATGAACGGTACATTTTTCGACAGTCATCATAAAATATAAAAGGGACCTCCAAATTATCGACCATGCATTCATGGATACTGTTTTATTTCAATTTATGACAATGTCAACAACAAAAATACAAGTCAATTCCATTTAACGACATCAACTTTTACCCAATCTGATAACGTATGGCTCAGTAATGAAAGCTGGGTTTTGGCCTGTAGATTGTGACTTATCGGACTCCCATGTGTTAGGTAACGCGTTAGATAGTGATACAAACATACACGTATTAATTATATTTGTGTGTATACATTATATATACACACACACAACCTAAACCGCGGCTGGTTAATGGGTAAAAGACGACCAACCTACCCATCCTTTAGTCGGCACACACATTAATCTCGACGGCACAGCAGCCACCTTCTAGAAGAATTCAGCTGTGAATTGAGACTGACGGTCAGTCCACTCCTCGTCGTCAGTTGGAAAACACTTTCGGGACTCGTTTGAGCGTCTCGCGAAAAAAACACTACAGAAAACAGTTCGGCCTTTCACGAGGAACTAAAACTTGGTCTGCTGTGTTTGATATCCATGGCCTCCGTTCCTCCTCTTTTCTCCCTCCCTCCCTCTATATCAGAGCAGCTACCTCGCCACCACAACTTTAGCCTGCGAGCTAACCAGAGAAGGCATCAATAAAAAAAATCGACGTTGCCCGCGGCTCCGCGACGAACTGACCTTTCACTTTTTCTCACGGTGGTCAAAGCGGGCGTCGTCTTCTGTTCTCCCTCTTCCTCACCAGAACTCGGGTGTCATTTGTCTCTAAATCCACGCTGTCCTCCTCTCGGGTTTGTTTTGTTTATCTTCTTCCTGACGGGGTTCCTGGAAAGCGCGTGACTCCTCCAATCACGTGCTCTTTCGCCGTGGCCAATGGGAACGCGCAGTCGGGGCTGACCCAAAACAAGTCGTTTAAAACCCACCTTAAATACATTTATCTCCAGAGGAAAATTGATCAGACTAGGAAACAATCTTGATTAGAGTCTGTGTGACGTGTGCGTAGAACCACTCTAAAATTATAGAAATTCCTCCGAAATATCTGCATGAATAAATGCTTAAGATATAACACATCATAAACAGATAATAATTTTCTTTACTACTGATAGGAACCAAACGTCAGGAAAGATGAAAAACTATATTGTATGTTGCCATGTATGGAGGATCAACATGTATCTCAAAAAATACATTCGAAGAGGAGGTACATGTAGGGTGTTTTATGGCAAAAAGCACCCCAAACTCTCAGGTACTTAGGTCTGCATGTGGTCCCAGGCCATTTGCCAAGTCCTTCCCTAAATAGTAGCATCTATTACTCCCAAGAAGGAAACAAAACTTAAACTTAAAAGTAGCCTGAATGAGGCTTTGTCCTGACTGAGTTCTCACAATTACTGTGTATCCCACCAAGTTGGAGGCTTGGTGCTTAAGGCCTAAGATATCTTAGAGCACTTTTTGGCACTTGTGGAATGTAATTATTCAACCCAACCTGATCCAGAAACCACAACCTTCAAAAAATAAAACAATATTGCAAAGGCTTTTTTGACACTTTTCAATGCACTTGTGAATCACGATGTTCTAATTAATTCTGTTTTACCCTGAAGGGTAAGAAGTGAATTTAGTCTGAATGGGCAATCACCTCAAGGCCAATGGTAGCAAAGACACCATATAGCAGTGATCATCAACTGGCGGCCCGCTAGTGCTCTCCATCCGGCCCCCCGATGGAAAATAAATGGATGTCAATGGCTAAATTCTGCACTTGCCTGCAGAAGTGTCCTGAGATTGGGAGTTCTCCTTATATTAAGATTTCTCTGATATTACTGAATCATAAATAGCCTAGTGAGCAGGGAAATGTGTTCCTATGTTTCTATTTTTTCTAAATCAAATGGAACAAGCCTTCAGTCTTTCAATAATCTGCTGGTGCGGAACATTGGTGCCGCACTTTCGGGTTCCAAGTTCTGCACTCGCACATTGAAATGACTTTCAGATGTACCGAGTTAAGATTGAAATGTGTGTATATATAAGGAAGCCAAAACGAATGCTTCGGCGCGAATCTTTGTTCCAACTACGCATGTGACAGTGATAATAAGCATTACAGCCTCACATATAAGAAACATAAAACTTCGCAGTCGCCCCCTATTGGCTTGCTGCAGTGCAAGTAAAATTTGTCTATTAACTTTGCCAAAGGTAAAAATAACAGGAATCTGGAAGGAAAGGGAATATATCAAATAATAAGATATTACTTAAGATACAATATTATTGTATTTTATTCTGGCCCTTGGACAAATGTAGTTGACGACCCCTATCATATAGTGTCATTGGTTAGTGCTGGTCCAAACCGAGGGTTCAGCTAAGCTAGAATGGCTATCAACCAGCTGTAAAGAAATGTGAACAAAGATGTCAATGGCACAATAAGCTCTAAGGCTCTTGCTCACATTTCTGCCAAATGCCACATTCTTTAGGATTCCAGATAAGTGAACGATCCACTTTTGTCATGGTTACCCGTTTTACACAAACACCCAGATGAAAGGCCCAGCCACACAATGTGCTCAGTATTAGCCTTGACAGTCTTTAAGGGCTTTGTTTAAACAGAAAGTGAAAACAAAAGGAACCTTTGCACAGCCTAATCATACAGTCATGCCAGGAATAAAAATGGCAGGTGTAAAGAAGATAGGGAGGAATGAACTGTAATTCCTGTGAGAAACTATTCATGCACTATTCATGCCAGTGTTTTCCATTGCTGACCACCCTGATCCCAGTCTTTCTCTAATATGCCCATGTCAGTCCTTAAATATGGCAGGAAAATCAGGAAAATCCATTTTCCCCAGATAATTTAGTAAAACCACCTGGAAGTTAAGGGTCATTAGTCAAACATTTAGCACAGCACCCCACTTAACCAGCATCTATTCATAAAAAACCCATTTTTGTCTCCTCTGAGGCAGTTCTTGGACACAGCTTAGATCTAGCTCTAGACTGTGACTCTTTACTGAAAATTATTTTTGTTCATGGACTAAGTAACCCCAATAAGGCCTCACTTTTATCTGAAGAGAGGAAAACAGTTCTACACTGACAAGAAGATATGGGCTCAGAAGTTATGAATAGGTTGCTATGTAAATAGACTCCACAAACAGTAGGAGGCAATGGAGGCTGCAGTGTTTGTTTCTGCTGTTTCCTGGATTCACCCATGCTGGACAGCCGGTTGGAGGTGGAATTATTTCTGCTCTCATGTGAAGCATAATGGCTCATCTATCCATGTGGACTGAATGTCAACATATAACATTTCATCAAGATTAGTAAAAATGGGATCCCGAAATGTGCAACTATCTAAGTTTTGGCCCCATCATCTGGAAGTTGTTTTGTCCGTGGCTGGGAGTCCAAGATAGCACAACAGGCGGATAGGAAAGGCTGAAAGGCTGGAAAGGAATGTCTGACCTCTCCCCCATAGCTCACTCATACACCCCTTCCCTCAGTAAAAGAAAAGCCTTAGCAGCCTTTTGAAAAGAAGCAGTTGTTTCATGTGCTAGTCTTCACCCTCCCAGTTTTGGAGCAGTTCTGTGTCTATTAAGTCCTAGATATTGGTTAAAAGTGGGAAGAAATAGAGCCTCCATCTTTATCTTCTTGGGAACCATTACTGCTTTCTCAGATCTGTTCAGAACAAAAGGCTTTTCTGTTTCCGCCACAGGCTTTGGCAGAGACACCAGTGAAGGCCCTAAGTATGCACATCTGCATGAATCACCTTGTTATGTTTATCTTAGGTGTGAAAGAAAGTGATCCGACAATTTTTGTCTTCTGCAATTTGCATTAAAGTTCCGATCTTTTCTTGTGTATGTCACCACTCATGTCTGTGGTTTATGTACAAAAAAGACAGCAGTTCTGAATATAATTCAAAACGCAGTTAGAGCTGAAACTCCCTATACATCTGCAATAGAATGTGATGCATATATATATATATATATATATATATATATATATATATATGCAAATTACCTGTTTTTGTGACATCACAAAACGCTATGAACTTTTTTGTTTTTGCTGCGTGAAATGGGAAGTTGAAATCGTAATGGACCATATGGCATCTAATGCATTTAGATTAGAAATGACAAAGGTCAGTATACATGGACTACTTGGTCGATTGAGGGTAACATTGCATTTTATCTCCCAAGTTTAACCTCCATTTCTGACCAGAAACCAGCAACTCAGGTTTCTCTGCAGAAAATAAAATTTATTCTATGAAGAAAATTAAGGGAGCCAGTGAGATGAAATAATTACTTACAAGTAGCAGCAAAACGCGGTTAACACAATCGTGGTCACGATAACCCTAGAAAAAAATACAGATGCATAATATTACAATGTGCTTGTCAATGCTAATTGGCACATTTTTTCACCCCAAGATGTGGATTGATATAACTCAATATTGTTTACTGCAAAGTCCTCACGAGTGTGATTTGAGACGTGGACAACACGTCCTCTCTCCCCAATCGACCGGAGTGTGTTTAAACTAGCTGACTGGTTACAAACCTACCCGTTCCTACTCTTAAAGCGGTAGCATAAAAAAGATCCAGAAGATTCGTCTGTTCAGATATATTATTGGGTTACTTGTACGTTAAGATTCTAATACTTAGCGAATTCCTCTGGTTCATACTGTCCTACTGTCCTGAAACTTAAATGTGCCCTTACATTGTTAGCCGCTTTAGATGCAACGTTAGTCATTTCTAAAGTTACAGCTCTAAGTCTGCAAGGTTCCTCTACCCTCGGTTCGGTCCTTTCGAGATGAAGAGCGGGACCGCTCCCCCGACAAACCCGCAAAACAATATTACAGCCATCGAGAAGGCAAAATTGTGCTCGGCCATTTGTTTTCGCGTGACGTGGACTCTAGGAGTTAAAAAAAAACGACAGACGATACCAAAAGTTTCAAGAATGTATTCCTTAAAACTGCCCGTTTAGTCTCCGGAATACATAACAGCAGGAAGCGAAATCACGTGCTCAGTGACGTCACGCTCCAAAACAACCTTGTGCACATCTGCCTGAAGGAGCTTAAAGGATAACTCCTCTACCTTCTCACTCCTGCAGGACACATTCACCAAGACCACTCACAGCGGTCTGTGACACCTCTCTGGGAAAACTCTTTTGCAAATTTAGTGTTTCCTCTACCACGCAACCACTTAATTGTACTGAACTTTTAGAACACATGTGGATATCACACATGTACATATAGTGAAAGAAAGATAGATACTCCCAGAATTTTTGTACTAAAGTACTACAGAGTTTAGCAGAACTACATAAATAATGCTACCATTGATCACAAACGACTGAAGCATAATAACAAAAATACAACAGAATATTCACTGTGATTAATGCATGGCTTGGCATAGTTACCCAACTCCTAACCTGGTATCATGTGGGCACCCACGTCATGACAAAAAATACAAGAATCAGGAGCAGACACACAGACACTGATATACAGAAACAGATGATGATTAATATTTGCCTGTGCACACAGAATACTTCACATAGAATCTTTAACATGGCCAATTACCAGGCTTTATTATTAACAGGAAATCAGTCAAAGACAACAGAATTGGGGTTGATTAAAAAAATCTGTTACAGAAATCAGAGTCTGCTCTTGTTGGATTTAATTTTTTCTTAAATGTAACATCAGAAATTTCTTACAGACCGGCATAGCAGTGTCCTGCAAGGCACAAAGCTTTTAAGGTCAAAACATTTTGTTCAGGTAAGTATCCAATTTCATGTTTTTATTCGGAAAGATTTTAAACGCAATGTACATCCTAATTAGACATCTTCATACTCAGGGTACCTGCAGGCTTAAGGAAGCCAAATTTAAGATTTGTAAGACTCTTTTCATAGCCACTTTGGTCAAATTTAAGACCCTACGTTCACAAAACAGCAAACAGCATGTGACCTCCTTAAATAGAACACTTATTGGAACTGAATGTGCTGAAAAATAAAAGTACCTGTATTTTACAAAAAAATCATTATTCCCTGTATTCACTTCACAGGAATTGTTAGTCTATAAAGTAAGAACCTTCCAATCATGTCTATGTGTAAACTGAATATGTTTTAAAGTGATAGGACCCGACCTGAGCCCGGGCAACCTTTTGTCTGAGACCAGCCCGGCCTGATACATTAACTGCAACAAAAACTCCCTCACACACACAACCAGAAATGTTGGTGGTTCCACTCATTTCGATCTCCTACACAAAATGGCAAAACACCAGTTTGAAATTTGCGAAATTCTTTAGAGATTATCAGAAAAAATATAGCAAACTTTTTTATTGAGTCTGTGGTATTTTAAGATCTTTGAACTCAGGATTAAGGATCACTAGTTATTTTTAAAGATAAAATCTAATTTAAGACTTTTTAAGACTTTTTAAGGATCGGCAGATACCCTGATACTTCTTTTACTTAATGAAAACACCCAAAACGGTGAGCAGACTGTTGCTCGCTTAGATACACTGTGCTGAAATATGTCTCGATCCACAAGAAAGATTTTCCTCTTAGAGAATTTTTGTAGAAAAACAACTATTCTATATGAGCACAGTTTAAGACAACAAACCATCTCAGACACAATGCAGGCCAATGCAGGCCAGTGCTCGCCAGAAGTCCTCACTCCTCATCGGCATTCCAGAATATTCACAGTTCGGTTTTAATCTTGTGCATAAGGTCCTTCTGGTCGATCATCTCCAGCTGCCTATTCCAGCGGTGGTAGGCCAGCAGTGCAATATTCTTGGCCGCTACAGAGCTCATCTCCATGGCACTTCCAGCCCATTCAATCCCATTGAGGTAGTAAAGGCTATCATGCAGGATCACTGGTGGAAGGTCAAAAGTGCTTGCGTAGTGAGGGTACGCCTGCCAGTCTGTGACTTGCACCGAGTAGTAGGACTTGAACAGGGTCTTCAGCTCGTCCTTCTCCAGTGGTTTAGGGGAGAACACCTTGTAGACTCCGGCCTCCTGCGGCAGCTTGCGGCGGAAGCCAGCAGTGATGTTAACGGGACAAACACTGGCTGCGCTGTTGAAGAATAGCCCTGGGGTGTCTGTGGTCAGCACGCTCGCAAACGGGAAAAGTTTAGGGTCTGGGAAACCAAAGTAGCTGCAGTTTAGGTAGCCGTGGACAATGGAGGCCACGGTTTGGTGGTAGAGTCCAGCCATTTCTGGTAACTGGGGATTGAAGCCTTGGAAGGAGATGCCCGAATTGACATTTTGCTGGAGAGGAGTAGCTACTACTACTACGTCATAGAGTTCTGACAACTTGTCAGTTTGAGAAGTGTAACTGATCTCATACTGATGGGATTCACCTAGAATGGACAAATGAAAGTCTTTAAGCAACATATTAAAATATAATCACCGCAAACTGGCAATAACCTTCGCTTTTACACGTTTAATACTATGGTATGTGGAATAGAGAAAGAGACAGCAGAATAAACCTAAAGCCTTGAAGGATCTTAAAATGGTTCAATACTTTCAAAATATTTTGTTGCCTTGTAGACTGAAATGCAGAATGATACAATAATATTTTTTACAGTTGTATTTGCTCAATGCAGCAAAAGAGAAAGATACGACCACTCAAAATAAAGAAGTGAACAAACAAACAAGGAAATCACTTGCTGTGAGAAAGGGTCACCACCATGTTTCAGAGTTTGTGGAAACACTTTTGGCTTTAATGTCTGTCTTGAGTCTACTGGGATATTTCTCTTCTAACTCGACACATCGGCAGAACAGTTCAAATTTGATGTTTGTCGACTGCAACCTTCAAGTAATTCCACAGATTTTCAGAGTATTTAAAAGGATAGTTCACCCTAAAATGAAAATTTGATGTTTATTTGCTTACCCCCAGGGCATCCAAGTCAAAGGTTACTTTGTTTTCTCAGTAGAACACAAACGCAGATTATTAGCTTTAGCCGTAGCAGTCTGGTAGTCATTTAATGGAAGT
>JBBKCR010011831.1:0-12586 GCA_037577295.1 Ladigesia roloffi | reverse complement strand
ACAGATACAGATACAGATAATGCTGTACTCGCTCATCCCTATTATGTGTTGTTTATTTTTTGCAGGGAAAGCAAAGTTAATAAAACTCACACTCAGCTTCCTCCTCCTGTTTACACGCCCAAAATGTTATGAAATTGATATATATTAAAATATTTTTCAGCTTTCACCAAATTGATTTCTTAAATTAGCATCAGTCCTTGTCATGTATTAAATGCCAGTTAAATCACCTAATCCTAACGGTTTATGAAGGAGGAAAAGCATTAAAAACTGTTTATTTAACCAAGTAATACATGCAACCTGATTTATTTTTTAAGCATTATTTCAGCTAAAGATATATCGATAATTAGCAGTATCAGTGATTTTTATATATTGTTATTTTTTTATGCAGTGACAAAAAAAGCATAAAAACTCACATTCAGCATCCTCGTGGCCAAAAATGTCCGCCTCCTGTTTATGCTCCCAAAATGGTATCAAATTAATATATATTACAATATTGTTTCACTAAGTTGATTTCTTAAATTAGCATCAGTTCTTGTTGTGAAAAAAAACTTCAAAAATTAATTCAAATTAAGGAATTTAGGCACTGACAGCACCTGCATAAACTCCAGGACAAATTTACAAACAGTGCAAACAGAGTTTGTTGTTGATTCTCTTTTTTGGGTTTTGCATTGTTTATGAAATGTACGAAGCTATAGCTGCTCTCTGCATCAAAGCGGTTTCCCTGGAAACTCAAAGCTCAACAGACTGACAAAAGTAAGTAATTGTACCTTGGAGGTTTGATTAATTTATTTCACTTTATCTTGCATATCTTACATATATGTGCTGCAGTTTCACACGGCACAATTTTTTACACACAAACCATTAACTGTCATCCTTGAGGTCTCACCTCTGTCAGAACTGTGTCGTTCATTTGCTCCACTGGAGTGCAGTCGGCCATCAGACTCCCCTATTGGATACTAAGAATATTATAAAAAATTGCTCACTTGGCCAAAAATGGATAAATGACAATCTGGTAAAAAAAACACCAAAAACTAAATTTTTCAAGTGTTGAATTTAGAATAAAAGCATTTTAATCCAAATTGTATAATTTAAAAGTATAAATAACACGCAATTAAAAAGCATGTTTTTAATGGGTTTCAATTGGCCAAAAATGCCCCCGAGGGCGCTGAGTGTGACTATTTGATGTATGGAATTTATTATTGTTTTTTTACTGAGCTGAAGTGAAAAATGTAAAGATCTAAAATAACTCCAGACCCTTGGAAAGTTTCTTTCCATTTGCATTAACACAGCTAAAATGGTAAACAAAAAAGACAGTGAAGTGGCCAAAAATGGCCAGAGGACGCTCAGAGGGTTAATGTAATAGTTCTTGAGGAAGCTGTCTTCTTAAAAGTGTAGCCACGTTCGTTGGGGAGCACAAAGATTTAAAACCGTCTAGCGCAGCCATGCAGGCTGACAAATACAAGCTTGCACATAAAGGTGTGATTCCCTGTCCTGTAAAGTTTTAAAGCAGCAGCAGATTTCAAACGAGTTTTAGGACTCTTAAAGATACTGTAGCCGAAATAATCAAAGTGAGAAACTAGTCAGGAGTAAGGATACTGTAAAAAAACGTGGACATATACTTTCGGAGTGTTAGTCACTGATTCAATGATTGTCGGCAAGATCACTGCCCTCCTTTCAAAAAATGCGGATTTCATATATTTCATATATTTTCAAATACAGCATTATTTGTATCTATATCTGTATCTGTATCTGTTAACCATATTAATGATCTGTATCTGTACTCTGACTGGGCGGGGCCTAAAACTGGAAGTGGGCAGAATTTCACCCGGAAGTGGTTCGGGTTGTCTTGAAATGGGTGGGGCTTGAACCGGTGTGTTATTTTAAGCATGCAATTGATGTGTATTGATCAGAAATTATTATATTGTTATACTTATTGCTGATTAGAAAACTATTTTCATGGCAGCATCAGCATTGAGCTTCAGATCAGTAGTTTTGATCACAATAAAAATCTAACTATATACAGAACAAGTTTTGCAACAATGAATACAACACATGCGGTTTTTAATTTTATAATGATTAAAAAAAATTGTGAACTTTTCTATTTATGTGTGAGTGTGTTTGTGTGTGTAGCTTAATTTGTAATATTATTTACATCACAACTACCTTTTAAAAAAAATTAAAATACAGCAAGAAAGTGTCACTGTGCGTACACTGTGCATGAAGTAAAAAAACTCGTTAGAGCCAGCAAACTCAGATGATTGGTAGAGAGAGGGAGAGAGTGTGTGTGTGTGTGTGTGTGTTTGTGTGTGTGTAGCTAATTAATTTGTAATATTGTTTTATACAGCAACTTCCTTTTTTTAGTTTTATTTAATTGAAATACAGTGTCCAACACTCGTTACAGCCAGCTGATTGTTTAAGAAAGAAAAAAAAGTTGCCTTCTACCAATCACCATGTCTGAACAAACCCCACGTTTACCAAAACTTTACTGGCTAAAAAGTATGTACTACAAACTAAAGTAAAAAAAATAACCTGAAGCTGAACCAACCCTAAACGTTAACGGAAAAAACCCTAACGAACCTGAGGGACTGAGGGAGAGACAGAGAGAGAGAGTGTGCTGTTCTCTTCTCAGTGTTGTGTGTGTGAGTGAGCAGAGCAGGACACAGCAACACAATAAATCTGTATGTGTGTAGGGGAGGGGTGCTGTGACTAGATTATCACAGAATGCAGACACAGTTAGCTACCCAATGAGAATTTTAATTCAATCTGAGCACAGATATTGACCCGTATTACTCGTACTTCTTTATCTGTACCGGAGTATCCGGCTCAGCTCTATATATAAATGTTATATCCATATCCAACCACCTTCTGCCACGCAGTTTCTGCCACACAAACATATTCTTGTTTTGGCCTGATTTACAAGATTGACAGGGCGTGTGGGAGGCCGCACCAGCATGAGGAGCAGTGAGGCAGGCTGGGATATAAAAAGACGGACCTGTGGAGGAGAGGGATGTACGGAAAGACTTCATTATGGGCAACTTTTCCCTTTCGGTGCTTAAAGCAATGGGAATCCAATTCACCACATCCTTCAGTCAGACAGGAGGATTTCACTGAAATGTATGTACAGCAATTAGCATCATGAACCACTTTTAAGTAACCATGCTTGGATGACTGACTATAGAGGGAAGTCTTCATTTTTAACCAATTATTCTATTTAGGAAAAACATCCTTTATTAATTCTCAGAGATATCCAGAGTCCCTGGTGCAGTTCCATCCAGCTCTTTGCATATTTGAGTTCAAAAACTCCTCAAATGTACCAAAACCTACTTTCTATGCGTAGTATCTCTCCCATATATGTACTCATTTCAACTTTTCTCATGCTTTGCAACCGATAATAACAAAAACTGTATTAGATTCTAAATATCGCATTTCTGTAGCTGAAACATTCAAAACTGATATTTTAACACATTTTGGATCGGTTTGATGTATTTTGCAGTTGGTTGACTATGTCTAATTCAGCCAGGGTGATATTTTATAGCTGATATAAAAAACTGCAAACGTTCATTGTAAATAAAATATGAAGTATGTTAAAAAATTGATAGATTGTGGTCTCACCGCATGACATAACGGGTTTGATAATGCACACGGCGCAACGTGCTTTTGCGACTTGCGCAACCCAAAATTGCTATTTTGTGCTAGCGCATCGTTCTTTTTTTCGGCATAAATGAAAGTTGTCAAGTTAGCAGATGGCTTTGCGTTGTGTCAGGCGTGTCACTGGAAAGAAGGGGTGTGGTGAGGCGCATAGCGCAAATTTGCTATTTTATAAGAAGTGAAAGTCATTTCGCCACTGACCAGAGAAAACCTGATTAGTAATCCTTCGTGCATTGTTCAAAGGCTATAATATGGACGCCTGACGCTTTGGGATATGGAAGAGTTCATAATGCGCCACACGCTGCTTCTTTCATAAGCAGGAGCGAGCAGCAGCACTGATAAAAAAATTAAAAATATTTTTATGTGAAGGAAAACTTTATGGAGTCCTCGAAATATAAAATTCAAATGTATATCACATACATCACACCATGATTATTTTTAAAATACATATTGTACTCGCCAAACTTAGTTGATTGGAAAAATCAATGATAATTAATAATAAGTAATTGATGGGCAATTTGACTAATAGTGCCGTACGACGCTGAAGATAGCTCCTTATTCACAGCTCCTTATTCGAAATGTTCGTTCCACCTTGAATGATGATTTCCAGACTACATTATTGCTATTTCACCTGTAGGGGGGAACTTAACTGAGGTTTACATTCATAATACTGTTGCCTATTTAAATGTACTGTTTCAACATGTAAAGAATTTACATGAATGTTTACATGGCAGTAATCTCATTCAATTCTAAATCCTAAACTATTCTGTAACTTTAAACGCTGGGAACTTGGCATAATTTCCAAGCAGACAACTTAAATGCTTTGGTCCACTGAACTCTCACTTATTGGTCAAAATAACATGTAGAACTAGGATCACTTGGACCAAAACATTCTTCACTGTCAAATTCGCATGGGAATTTTGGGTAGTAATAAATGTTAACTTCTTGGCAGGAAAGTAATAGGTTAAATGATTTGGTCGACTGAAAACTAACTTTTTTAAAGTAACATATGATGTGTAGAACTATTGTCAAATATTATCTGTTTGGACCAAAACATTCTTCACTGTTAAATTCACATTGGAACTTAAAAAGCTTCACCGTTGTTCATTATTACTATTTGTGATCAAAACATTACAACTGGAAAATGAGAATTTATTCAAAATTTCTTTGAATAAAATAATTGGTAACATTGTAAAATATGTTTAATGTACGTTTAACTTATACATGTGAGTTTTCAGTGAACCCAAGCATGAAACCCATTCCTTTCCTGCCAAGAAGTAACATTTAACATAAACAAAAGTTCCCATGTGAATTTGACAGTGAAGAATGTTTTGGTCCAAGTGATCCTAGTTATTTTGTCATGTTGACCAATAAGTGAGATTTGAAACAATGCATTTAATTCATCTGCTTGGAAATTAATTTATGAGCCAATTTCCCAGCGTTTAAAGATACAGAATAGTTTAAGATTTTGAATGGAAAGAGATCACTGCCATGTAAACATTATTTTTTATTTTTTTTCCTGAAACAATACATTTAAATAGGCAACATTATTCTGAATGAAAACCTTAAATTAGTTCCCCCCCTTCAGGCAAAATAGCGATAATGCAGCATTTAAGGTGGAATGAACATTTTGAATAAGGAGCTATCTTCAGCGTGGTTGCCGGCTTTACTAATTGGGGTTTGGGAGGATTCCCTCCATCCCCGAAGATCAATCGCTCCCATGCCTTCACCTCACGCACGAGCAAATCAGTTTCTTCCACCAAAAATCTTTCCTGATGTCCAGGTAATTCTGCTGCATTATACACAGCACGCCATGGAACATTCGCCAGGATTTAACCCTTTAATGCACAAGCTACTAGAACCCCCTCTAACGCACAACATGGGTCCCAAAAGACTTGCATGCATTTCCAAAGTAATTCCAAGCATGGATATGGTTTTCACTCTTCCAACTTCTAAAAGCAATACAACCCTATAATATTTTATAAGTTGATAAATTAGGTAAGGTTTAAAGCATAAAAGTATTCAATGTAATTCCAAGCATGGATATGGTTTTCTCCCTTAAAGCTCCTAAAATCAATACATTTCACTTATAATATTTAAAATGTTGATAAATTAGATAGTGTTTTAAGCACAAAAACAATTTTTACTTTTGAATCTTATGTATAAACATAGATTTTGAATTTTTCAGACATTCATTTCTAATGTATTTCATGGCATGGATATGTTTTTCTCTCTGATCCATTTCATGTTGTAATGTTGTAAATGTTTCTTAATTAGGTAGTATTGTAATTGACCCATATTTCTTCCCTAAGGAAATTCCAAGGAACCATTAAATATTTGTTTGTAATATAAGTGTTTTTAGTCAGGAAAACATTTATTGTGAACCACTGTTGTCCATTGACTGTTGACACGCATTTTAGAAGTTTACAGAGCTACATCTGCAAAACTACATGTAAGTATTAAATTTCAGGTACAATATTACAGAATTATTACATAGTTGTTATGGAAGATAATTGTGTAGTATTGTACACAGATACATAGTTGTACAGAGATTAACATAACTTGACCTTGACGAGTGAGAGAGAGGCTAAAGCTAGGTGACTGTGGTCATTTGTGATTCATGTAAGCACTGAGGCAGCTTTCTTGGTGCACTCTCTATGTTCTCTGTTCTCTATAAATTCTTCACAAAGTTAATAAAAGTTAATAAACAAGTTCTCCATGACTCACTATAGTTACTGGTTTAGTCAGATTAGTATTAGATTAGTATTTTTTTTTGTTGTCTGTATTAAAATGGTTCTAATAATATTCATTATTTTAGTCACAATCACTTTGAATGTTCAACCAAGGTATTGTTTTACCAAATGTATTCCCATTCATGGAGTAGCCATAGTGGAATGAACAAAATTATTGCTGTGTGTTAAAAGCTGAAAATATAATGATACATTCTGAAATTAAATGATAACTTAAACTGATTTCAAACAATACTGCAAAGAAATTCTGATTCTTGTTTACTTTTAGATATAAAATGAATGCAGGTCATTTGTGACCCATGTGCGCAAATATAATATAGATGCATAAAAGTGTCATAATTCAAGGAGTAACCATAAATGAATGAAAACAATGATTGATGTTAGTAAAAAACTAATTCAGTGATGGAAACTTGGTATATTAAATGACAAAATCAGTTGTTTTTTAAACTAGCTAAGAAACTCTTACCCTTCAACAAAACTCCAAATAAAATTCATGCGGTCATTTGAGTCATTTGGGACCCATGTTGTACGTTAGAGGGGTAGTGACAAAAAAAGTATTTTTATTTAAAAAGGTTTAGAGATATACATTTTTTGAGATATACAAGTTTTGACATGAACAAGTAAGTAAGTAAGAAAGTACACAAGGCAATTCAAAGTGCTTTACAAAATTAAAACAGGTTAAATTAGAGGGTGCAACTGAAACAATTATGGTTAAAATTTAAGAATAATAATAAATAAATAAATAAATAAATAAATGAATGAATAAAAATAAAAAACAGGAAGCCAATATTATAGATTTAATGTGACTGTTAAAATCCAAATCTGAGTCCATAATTACCCCTAGATTTCTGACCTGATTTTTTGGTTTTAAAGAAAAAGTCTGAAGGTGAATTTTGACACTTTCTCTTTGTCACTCTATTGCATGTTTTACAGCCTGAACCTTGTCATTAAAGAATATTGCAAACTCATTGCACTTAGATATTGAGTTGAGTTCAAAAGGCACTTTAGGTGGAGGGTTTGTTAGTCTGTTAACACCCTTTTCTTTGATCTGACCAAGTCATCATTTCTCCATGGCGCCTTCTGCTTATTTCTAACCATTTTAACTTTAACAGGAGCAATGGTGTCCAGAACATTTATAACACTAGAGTTATATGAATTCAGCAGATCATCAATATTAGAGCATGAGGCATTATCAAATCTAGTCATGTCCATAAACTGTGTTCTCATTTATGTGTATCCTCCGAACAACAACAGTTCTAGACAGCTGGTTTAGAGATAACAGACAGGTCAAAGAAGTCACAAAAATGATCAGACAAAGCAACATCAGTCACAGTAAAATTTAGAAACATTTACACCCTTCGTAATCAGCAGGTCTAGAATGTGCCCTTTGTTGTGAGTTGGCTCACTCACATGCTCAGTAAGACCAAAGGTTTCAAGAACAGCGCAGAGTTCTTCAGCATTTCTGTAACAGACATTATCCACATGAATGCTGAAATCACATGTTATTACTACTGAGTTAAATTCTGTGCCGACAACAGAGAATATTTCATTAAAATCATCAATAAAACATTGAGAGCGTTGGGGTGGCTTGCATATGACTAGGAAAAGTATGGAAGGGGAACGTTTTAGTTCCATCTTGAATGAAACATACTCAAATGATGAAAACATCCCAAATGACATCTTGTACGTATATTGTCTCTAAATAAGGCACAAACACCACGAGCTAGTGGACTGAGGAGCCGAAGACTTACTCCACGCAGTTGACAAGGAATGTAGCGTGATTGAAGCGCCTGATCCAGGCCAACAACCGATACCAAGCAAGTGTCAACAGGATCCATGGAACGCCACGAAGCAGAGAAGCGAGGAGCCGATCGGAGCCGAGACCGGAAAATTCCCCGCGAACCACCCAAACTGATCCTTAGCCTCACCAACTCACCACTACGTTTACCTCGGTGCCTACGCCGCTTCTTCCAACGAGGTGGACGCAGGCCTCGGAGGAGGAACGCAGGTATTCCATCGTAGGCATGAGCAGAAGGCTTAAGTCCAGAAAAATACAGATCCAAAAGTGTTTGGCTATCGTACACTGCTTGTGCGCTGAAAACCAACAACAAAAACAACAAAAACGCGACACACATCGAACAAAGCAGACGGCAAGCCTTAGATACTGGCGCCATCTTGGAATCAACCCTCAACAAAAACAAGTTAATTGAGGAATTCCTGGAGTGTTGTCTCATGAAAATTAGTTATTGCAGAGATATAAAGCAAATTACACTTAGCCGGGTCCCTTGGGACACATGTTGTGCATTAAAGGGTTAAAGGGAGTGAGAGTGTGAACTCTGATTGGTTCATTGCACGCTAAGCCCCAAGCACACCCATGACTAATATATTCATTTAAGGAAACCCATTTGAACTATGCGCCAGGCGCGATGTTCACTATACCTACGGGCCGCCCTATAGCGTTTTGCGCTGGCCCCTCCCCTAAAGGCAACAGCGTTTCAGATGCGATCAACCCTGAAAATCAGGCCCAATATGTCATTGACCTATATAAGTATATATATAATATAGAGGAATGTATGTACATATTATATGGAAGATTAAATATTTAATTATTAATTTTTAGATAGATTGTGGTTGCACCACATGACATAATATGTCTTTTACCCATATAAGGTGGTGGTTGAACAACGTCCTTTATGATTACTGAATACTGTGGTTTAAAAAAAGCATCCTTTATCTTCCAGGAGACTTTTAAGAGAGAGATGCTCCAGTGCTGGAGGCAAAGGAGGCTTTTATGGAGCAAGAAAAAGTTCCAAATGAACGAAAGTGGATTAGGTCTCGGAGGCAGAGTGCTCTCTCTGTCTCTCTCTCTGTCTCCCTCTCTCTCTGTCTGTCTCTTTCTCTCTCTGTCTCTCTCTCTCTCTGTGTCTCTGTGTCTCTCTCTCTCTGTCTCTCACTCTCTCTCTGTCTTCCTCCATGTCTCTCTCTCTGTCCCCCCCTCACTCTCTCTTTGTCTCTCCTTTTCTCTCTGTTTCTCTCTGTTTCTCCCTCTTTCTGTTTCTCACTCTCTTTCTTTCTTTCTCTCTCTCTCTCTCTCTCTTTGTCTCTCTGCCTCTCTCTGTGTCTCTCTCTCTGTCTTTCTCTCTCTCTGTCTCTTTCTGTGTCTCTCTCCCTCTGTCTCTTTGTCTGTTTCTCTGTCTCTCTCTCTCTCTCTGTCTTTCTCTCTCTCTCTGTCTTTCTCTCTCCCCTCTGTCTCTCTCTCCCTCTCTATTCAAACATAGCACTATTCAAACATGACCACACCATCCAAACAGCTGCGAGGTTTGTACAGTTACTGGTCATGATTGTTCCAAGCCTTATTTATGCAGGTATTCAGAGTACCATGATAATGAAGGTTTTGCCCACCCATACACCTTCCAGGAGACTTTTAAGTGAGAGATGCTCCAGTGCTGGAGGTGAAGGAGGCTTTTATGGAGCAAGAAAAAGTTCCAAATGAACCAAATTGGATTAGGACTCGGAGGCAGAGTGCTCTCTCTCTCTCTCTCTATCTCTCTCTCTCTCTTTCTCTCTCTCTCTTCCTCCCTTTCTCTTTCTGACACTTGACACAATGTAAAAGCAGTTCAAGTATGACCACGCCATCCAAGTTTGTACAGTTACTTGTCGTGAAAATAGTCTAGAGAAGGGACCCTGCTAATACGATTGTAAGTGTTTATTGACGATATTATGCGGATGATACATTTTTATACAAGTTCGAACTTTAGAGCTATTCTCCTGTATCCTGATATTTACGCCAAACCTTTGTTTTTGATGAAATGTGTAAAACTCTGTGAAAAATAAAGTCAAATAAAGGTTACCTGGGTTCCTCCCATAGTTTCACTTTAGAGATCCTAAAACTTAGAACTGAACTTAGAAAATGAACAAAGTGATACTAAATTCTGTATCTGTCATTTGTAGCTTACCAGGATATTTAGGGGAGATAGTCTTGGATGGGTGGTTTATGTTTGGTTCTGCAGAGGATCATGTAAGTGTTGCCACTGCAGTTCATGAGAACCAATCACAGGACACATCACTGGAGAAACCAGGATGTCCTCTACAGAACTCTATAGGGACTGATGGGAGAACTCCAGATACTGAAAGTAAAAGTGAAAGTAAATTTGGTTAGAAAGGAGGGAAATGAATGGACCGGTTCTCAGGAGAAAACATTATAGTTTATTATTCATGTATGTTCTACAATTTATTCTGATTGTATCTTTCTTACTCATGATCATTTTGTGGTTGTATTTTTATTTATGTGTTTATTTTTACTATTTTTACTATTGGTTTATTTTATTTTTACTTTTAGTTACTTTCACTTTTGCTTTCTATCGGTCAGCAGTTACTGTTAAAGTGCTTAATAAATAAAGTTTACATACATAATAAATCATGTATAAATAATGTATTATTTATCATGAATGTTCAACATTTGATTTTGATTGTATCTTTCATACTAGTGTTTATTTTGCTGCTGTACTTTTATTTGTGTTTTTATTTTTTTCATCTATTACTCATGTTTTATTGTATTATTAATTTTAGTTACTTTCACTTTAGCTTTCTATTGGTCTTTTAACTTGTTTAATAAATAAAGTCGACTTGACTTGACTTGTGCACCTTAACAAGGTGCAATAAAGATGACTTAACATTGACACATCGTGTTCATTTGTAGCTCAGTTTATGCAAAAAAGGTTAACTTACCAAATACGGTTCTGGCAGGAACGGATTCTTTGTTGATCCAGAAGGACACCTGAGCGAGGATGACGGTCATGATGCAGGGGATGTAGGTCTGGATCAGGAAGAACCCCATCTTCCTCTGAAGGTGGAAGTGAACCGTCATGACGATGTATTCACCTGGAGAACCAGTACAGTACAGTTTAAAACCTTAAACAACTTCAGTACCAGCACAATTCACTTTAGAACCTGATGCAATTTCAATACCATCACAGAACAGTTTAGAATCTGAAAAACTTCAGAACCAGCATAGTGCAGTTTAGAACCTGATACAACTTTGGTACCAGCACAGTACAATTTAGAACCCGATACAGCTTCAGTACCAGCACAGTACAGTTTAGAACCTGATACAACTTCAGTACCAGCACAGTACAGTGTAGAACCTGATACAAATTCAGTACCAGCACAGTACACTTTAGAACCTGATACAACTTGAGCACCAGCACAGTACAGTTTAGAACCTGATACAACTTGAGTACCAGCACAGTGCAGTATAGAACCTGATACAACTTCAGTACCAGCACAGTACAGCTTAAACTCTGATAAACTTCAGTAACCGTTCAGAAAATTATACAACTTCAGTACCAGCACAGTACAGTCTAGAACCTGATACAACAGAACACATCACTGGAGAATCCAGGACATCCTCTACAGAACAATATAGGGCCTGATAATGGAAACTCCAGATACTGAAAGTGAAAGTGAATGTAATGTTCTGACCTGTGTTGGACTTGAGTCTCTCGCTGGACACAGTTTGTCCAATCAGGTCATACTGCAACAGGCTGGAGGATTCCTGCGGCACCTCCACTGAGAACATCGGCCCCTTCTTCCAAGTGTACACAATCTCACTCGCCGGGTAGGCATCTATGGTGACATGAACAGACTTTGTTTCTCCACCACCCAATGCTTTAAATTTCTCAGGCATTTAAAGGGATTGGGACTTACAGCTGCCGAACTTCAGTGGGCAGGAGTGGCCGTCCATTGGGAAGTTGATCAGTCTCATCGGGCACTCTGCGTTAATGGTCAGTCTGGACAGAACATCCAATCATGTGACACTGGAAATATTCAGTCCGTCTGTTTGTTTACTTGAGGTTTCTAATGTACAAAAATTACTATCTATATGTAATATCTCTCTTCAGTATGTACTCACTTCAGCTTATAATATTTCTCGGTTATTTCATGTCAAACACTCAATTTCATGCTACTCAATTTGTTCTTAATTTTTCTTAATTGAATGAATGTGAGTGTAAATGGAGTGTTTTTTTTGGCCGGGTGTCCAGTACCTCATGTGAAAGGTCAAATTGAAAACGTCAAATTGTTGGGTTTTGTTTGTGTAGTTTACGGTTACATTTACATTTACGGTATTTAGCTGACGCCCTTATCCAGAGCGACGTACAACAGTGCTCAAGTAATCCACAACAGTAGCA
>JBBKCR010011820.1:0-12586 GCA_037577295.1 Ladigesia roloffi | reverse complement strand
AATAATAATAATAATAATAATAATAATAATAATAATAATAATAATAATAATAATAATAATAATATTAATAATAACAACAACCATCATCATCTTTATCATCATAATCAGAGCCAAAATTGATCTTATCTCTTATCTAATCCATATCCTGTTTGTTCCTTGTTTGTTTTTGTATGCTGTTTTTAATGTCTGGTTTTCCATATTTGGTTTTCTATGTTTGGTTTTCTAAATCTCTTTATATTTTGTTACTCTGTCTCATACTTAAGATAGAAATAGGCTATATCTTCAAACCTTTGCTAGCTAACAAGCAATTTACTGGTTTTAGGGTGCTTTGCCCCCCTGTAGAATTTCTCTTGTTATGTTACTTGGACTTTGCCTCTTGCATTTTGTATTTGAAATATTTCTGGTCTGTGTTTTCTGCTTTTAGGAACATATCTCAGTATCGTTACACCTCTCAGACTGGTCTGTCAAAAGGTAGCATGGATTTTTTTGGATACAGTACCTGATGAATACAGTATCTGTCATGTATTCATTCAACTAGTACTGTTACCATACTTTGTTAATTGCTTTTTTTTTTGCACTTTTTGTTTTTGTGCTGTACTCCCTGGTCCTGGAGGCACATGTCTCTGTGTTCTGTATGTATGGCTGAAATGAAAATAAACATACTTGACTTTGCTAATAAAGTAATAAAGTAAAGTTACTATGATAAGGATGCATTTATGAGTTTACATTTATGAATTTCAGTTGTGTAGTCACTCAAAAGCTGTTCTTCAGCAGAATTGTGCAGCTTAAAATTCTCCTCGCTCTCTCTATGTAGTGTTTAATTCAGTGGAATCCTTTGCCATGATCTCCACTGTGTCTAGTTTTATCCCCAGGACTGAGCCAGCCATCCTAATGGGCTTGTTAAGTGTATTGATGTCTTTGTCTCTAAAACTGCTGGCCCAACATATAAAATATACAGCATAGAATATGGCACCATAATCATAGAAAGTTCTTAGCAACTGGCCTCTGACACTAAAGGCCTCCTCAAAAGGTAGATTTGGCCCTAGCCCTTCAAATACAGACTGTCTACGTACGCTTACTATCCTTTTCATACAGTGTTAAACACCTTGATGTTCTCAGCCTGGATTGTAAGAAGCTGGAGGAGTCTTTGTCTGGAAATCCGTCACACGGAATCGCCTTGCTTGAAAAATGGCATGTGAGATGTGATCTTCCTGGCCAAATCCAGAGTCCAACTACTGGAAAAAAGTCATTTTCTGGCCCAAAACTGGTACTGTGTATTGATACGGGCCCTTTCTCCTTGTGATTAAACATCAGTGCTCTTACGCTTGCCTGGGTCAGTGAAATAAAGAATTCCTTGATCATTTCTGAACAGATAATAATTTTAAATCTGACTAATATTACAAACTTTTGTACGCCTCATATTTAAAAATTAAACCGAATATTTTATGCCTTAAACTGCTGACAGATCGGGAGGTACTGATCCCTAGCCAATGTGTTCTGATGGAAGCCATAAGAATGAGTGAACAGGATCAGAGGGCCAAAGCTCTGGGGTCCGCCTTTGTTAAACCTATCATATCCGTATGCTTATTACATCTAAATGTTCACTATTCAATCACTAAATGCAAGGCAAACTGGTCAAACCTGATCCTTACCAAGAGCTTATAATAATAGCTTCTCTTGTCCAATCACCTGTCAAGATGCTTGGAAGCTTGGAGTTCTCTGTCTTGGCCTCTAAGTTGAGGATTCCAATGACTGTCCCTCCGGTGGAGTCACTAGTTTTGTTTAAATGTTGATTAAAGGCCTCTTTTAGAGATTTAACTGAGCAATAAAATAGAACTTTTTAAAATGTCTTGCACTTATACTGTTATCTGGCCCAAACCACATGAACACCCCTTCTAATACTGAAGATCGGATAACCCCTACTGTTAACCTAAGTGGGTCAAATAAAGCTCAGTTGTGCAATGTCCGCACACACACACTGGCAGCAGAATTGATAAAACACTCAGTGAAAAGTGGCACTTTCAGTGAAAGTCAGTTTGTGATGATTTTTGCCAGCTAAATTAGCCACAGTCAATTGTTGGTACCATTACTGTGAAAGAGAATGAGAGTCTAAGAGTAAAAACAGCGCAGCCATGACGCAGTGCAGGAGTAACATGGCATATAAAACATATTCTGTTGAATCACTCGCTATTGAATTTCAAACTGAATCCATAAGCAACATCAGTACAAGTGTAATGAAATTGATTTCCATGGATTGGATCCACGCACAAGTTTGTGATCTTTATGTCCGATGCTGAGTAGCCACCATTCTGGAATAGTGCAAATGCCAAGTAGCCACCAATGGACCTTCTGGAACAGTGCAACTACCTTCTCTTGAGTGAAGGATCACACTTCACCATCTGACTTTCTGATGTATGAATCTGAAATTGGAGGATGTCAAAAAGAACATTTTCTTCCAGAATACAAGCCGAAGTGGAATGGAGGAAGCATGATGGTCTGATGATGTTCCAGTTCCAGTTCCATGCCTCTTAGTTTCAGTGAAACATCCTCTTAATTCTACTACATAAAACCTTCTAGATTTGGGGAAGACTGTTTCCTTTTCTAGCAGGATTGGGCTCCCAAGTAAAACGCATGATTATAGTTTGAGTTTGGTGTGAAGGACACATTTAGGATGAGTTGGAACATGAGTTGAGAGCTAGGCCTTCTAGTCAAACTTCTTTGAAGACCATCACAACCATGAGATCTATTCTGACTGAGGGATCTAAACAGTAAACATGTTTCCACGTACATTTTACATTTAATAGATGCCTTTATCCAAAGGGACTTTCACATCTAACTACAGGGGACAGTCTCCCTGGAGCAACTGGGGTTAAGGGTCTTACTCAGGGACCCAGTGGTGGTGCTAGGATTTGAACTCAGGACCTCATAGTCCAGAGGCAAGTATCCTACCTCCTGAGCTACCTCCTCCCACTAAATATACATAATTACCTAATATATTTGGATGCTGAGACAGTCTTATTTGTTTTGCACAAAACTTCTCACTTTTTTCATTCAAAAATGCAATCGATAATTAAATTCAGACAAAAAATACAAGAAAATTGTGTAATGTTGTTCATTGTAAGCTAGTTAGTAAACACAAGCTTGCAAAATTAGATGGTAGTAGCTGCAAATGTGTGCCATAGGCAACAATTTTAAGGTCTTTTTTACCCTGCAGTCTGCTTATGACATCTGCATGGTTTTATATACCAAAAACATGTATGCTTACAATAATATAATATATTTTTACATAATAACCTAACCTCTTTTTATTCTATTGAATTAACTAGGTTATTTTAGCTGCTGTGCCTTTTAGACAAATGCAAATGATTGTCTTATATTGTGCCTAATTGAAAAAGTCACTAGAAGGTTGGAAATGGTCGACCAAACAAGAGATATCTGGTCATTAGCAATCCAAAACTGACCACTGATGAAAAGATGGATGGCTACGACAAATTTTCATTTGAAAGATTGTTACAGTCCCTTCACCAGCAAAGTGGACATCCATTGCATGGGTTTCCAATAAAGAAGTCAGTAAGTATGTCTGAACACCCACAAACCACTATAGGCATGATGTACCAGGAAAGGCCTTCTCATACATTAAATATAGAAAACATTCCAAATTAGTAAATAAAAGCAACGTTAAGTCGGTATATCACGAAGTTGGTCAGAGGCTGTTTACATTTGGGCTTTTATTGACTTTACTCATAACGTCCACCCACAAATGTTCTTTGACTGTGAAAAGAGGTACAACAGTCCAACATATTTCTCATTCAGTTGATTCTGGAGTCAATTCATGCTCCTTCCCACTCGTCACCTCGCAGGCCATTAGCCGATCTCTGTACCTCCGTCTCATTTCGGAGGAACAGAAAAAAGGCGCCTGACTGATGAGCAGTCGTGAGTGCAACGCTCCCCATGCAGTCTCCTTCTTCTCCTTCCTTCATCTTCACACAGCTACACCAAGCCATGTTCTAGAATAAAGAAGAAAAAGCAACAGTGACCTAAACTCTGTCCAGATGACCGTTTTTTTTTGAAGACACAATATCAGTCAAAACTTACACAAAGGGCTTTTAAATTATCCCACAAAATTACCATTATCATTGAATACAAGAATGTTATGTGTAGGTTCTTCAAACTATGCTTTAAAAATGTGGGGTTTTTGCACCTTCTTTCTCTTTTGGACCTTTTTGTGTTCTGCAACATGAATGAAACGTTTTACTATTTAAAAAAGACCAAGTCCAGACAATTTTCTAGCTGTACATTTAAAACATATTCACAGCCAGTGCTTTGCACATGATTTCAGTCCCCATCATCTCCAGTTAGGGTAACTTATACTTGAAAAACACATTAAAAATATGGGACTTAATAATGAAAAACAGTCACTCCCATAGTGTGTGACTAGTTTAATGCATGACAAATATGGTTCTCTGAAGAACCATCGAGTAAGATGTTTCCTTGGTAACCCAGAAATGGTTAAAGTTGAGCACAGACAGTAATGAAGCATTACTTTTAGCAAACTGTAACGTGTTTCTAAAATAAGGCAAAAAAGTAGTGAGATATACATTACATTAATGTGCAAAAGTTGAAGCACACCTGGTCAAATAACATTTGATGGTTTCATTGATAACACTCTTGCTGAACATTTAAATGCATTAATAAAACAGAACATTTGGGGTTTGCAAAGTGATTTCATGTTTTACAATTTATGTTTTATTTTTGCAAGTCTCAGCAAATAAATTGGATTTTTTGGTTTGCAAAAAGTGCTCATTTTAAGATCATTATCAGTGGAGGATGTGTTATTTTATTTTAATTTAGAAACTCAAAACATGCCATATGAGCAGTTCTGTTCAATTGTTTGCATACAACTGTACAACAGTGTCATACATCTAATTTATACTGTTGTACATTGATCATAAACAATATAACTGTGCAAGTGTCCGTTTGTGAATTATGCTCTTGCTCGTGATTTACAGTGCTTTGTCAATGAACATGTGTTAGCCATTATTCTTGTCTTTGCAAGACTATACAAAAACTAACTCTACCCTTTGCACAGCAGTATCATGACTGACTGCACTTCCAAGAGTGATAAATCGAGTCAGATTGTATATTGCTATAAAGAAGTAGCTTCCAAGCCCCTGTTGAGCAAATCAGACGTGACTGCGGAAGGAAAACTCACTCACAGCTGGGGGAAGAAACCAAGAACCAAGGCGCAAGGAGGGAGAACGAATCCTGATCGGGTCAGATGGCGAAAGAACACAAGTAACGAACAGTATTGGAGAGCACTGCTGGAGCTGGAGAGTGACTGACAGTAATTAATCTTGAACATGGGAGATGACGGTGCTCTATTGTGTGTTGAAACTGTATTATAGAGATCAGGGTCAGCTGGTGGACTGGTGGTTAGGAGGTTGCTTCTGTGGTGGGAATGTTGTGGGTTCGAGTTCCAGGACTGCCAGTGGCACCACTGAGGTTCCCCTCTGTGAGGGGTACCTTCCCCACACTGCTCCCTGTGCGCTGCATCTCTGGCTACCCAATACTTCCCTTTGGTGAATGGGTTCAATCCAGAGGACAGTTTCATATTGTTTGCACAGTGTGACGAAAATAGCAACTTCACTTAGGAGAAGGATGTGCACCATATATTTGGCCTCTAATAACTGTGGCTAATTATGAGCTGCAGTTTAGGCTCCTGGGAAGAAGTTTACTGCAGAAACACGTTTACGCAGTTAAACCGTACCGATTAGAAAGAGCCTGACAAAGTTACCACCTACACCTCGTCTTCAGTGAAGCCCTGCTAATGTTGCAGCCTGGACCTCACAGCAGCTAATTAACTAACAACCTGTACAACAACTCACCGCTTTTTCTGCGTGTGGCGTCCTTTACAGAGGTCACAGCCTTTAGATTACAGCGCGGCACAAACTGCAGGGCAGAGTCCCCCGTTCGCTCACGTGTTAAAGCCAGTAACCAGACTGGACAAGTAGACACTTTACCATGCTGCGTGTGACTCACCAACAAAGAACAAACGACCGAGTGGGGTGTATTGATAGAGGTAAGCTCTGTGTAATTGGTCTGAAAGTACAAGTGACACGAAACGTGTTCTTTATTGACTTGAATTAATGAACGCACATGCAAATGCCCCATTAGGACGTTAGGGATTGATCTGACGGCTTTGCCTTTCTCCTGCGGAGGTTCTGTCTTCCTTCCAAACACACGAACCCACTCACTCTTTTTTCAATCTGCTTTATATATAGCATACAATGATGTAGCTCTCTATATGTAAAATAGCTTTTAGGCTTAAACTTACCTCACCTTCACCCCATAAAGACTTTGGCGGAATTTTGAACATCGTCCAGTTAAATTTGTTCTGATGATTTTTAGGGGACAGTAAGTATTCAGAGAACACGAGGATTTTTAGTGCACAGTTTCTGTTTATTAGCTGATCCTGGCCTGGGTGTCATGTGGTGGTGGTGGGATCAAAATAAAATATGAAGTTCCATAAGTGTTGCTTTTAAATTGTGTTTCCTCCAACGCAGTACATTTAGCAAATTAACAGTATTAAAATGTGGAAAGGTGTGTTCTCTGTGGAATGATACAGATAGTGATGGTGCACTTGCCATCGCACACGACTGCAGAGGCAATTTTGTGCAGATTTTAAGCACCTGGTTTTATTTATTATTCTTTAGGACGTTGTTGTCCTGTAGCCATATAATCACCCCCACCATTCTCATGGAAAGCATTTACTTTATTATTATTATACACCATTGTAATTTACATATATATGCTGTGGACCATAGAAACCAAAATCATTTACAGATCGAGAAGTTCTTCGACTCATGCACGTACACACTGTAGAAAAATAATCCACCCGAGCCGTTTTCGCAAGGGAGCATCCACTCGAATGATACAGAACACAAATAGTTTGATTTGTGGAGAAAACAAGCAGAAATCTGCAATCTGTGCGCCCGACCACATGAGACCCAAGCCTAGTTTGGATCTTTACGCGTTATATATCCGGTTCAAGATAAGAAGTGAAAACTACTACGGGAACTTTGGTACGGTGCCCGTCGACTGCTGATGAGAGATAGGGCGAAATGCGGTGTGAATGTGCGTAAAGGACACATGCGTAAAAGCAGTGCGTGCGTAAATTACGCACCCCATTTGGCCTAATGCTCTGCCACCTAATTAAACCTACTTGATTTGGAATGTTGACTTGTTTTATGGCTAGTCGTCTGTCTAAATGAGGCAGAAGACTTTTCACCAACCTATGGCGCGTCTCATGTGGCACAGTGCCCAAAACAAAAAAAAGGATCGCCGTTTAGTTGCTCTAAGGATGGAATTCTCGTCGCCACTCTGTCACTCCAGCTGGGTCAGGTCTTCCTCCAGGGTCAGCCTCTTGCCCGGGTGTTGCCTCTTCTCTTCCGCACGGCTTCTGCTCGCCTTGTCGAGGAGCTCGAGGAGCAGGTTGGCTTTGGTGCACGCCGGGGAGGACAGGGGGTCGCAGGGAACGCCGCTGGGCGTGTCTGAAGCTTCCGGTGCGTCCCAGAAGCGCTTGCCCGGGTGTTGCCTTTTGTCCATTTCCAGGAGGTCTCCCGCGCCTTGCTCGTCCGTGTCCACGTCCACTTCGCGCCTGCCGGGATGCTGCCGCTTGCTGAGGAGCGCGAACCGTTTCCCCGGGTGCTGACGCTTAGCCAACTCGCTCCAAAGCGCGCTCGCCCCGGGATCCAGCACCCAGCGTTTACCTGGATGCTGCCGCCTCTGAAGCTCGACCCAGTCCGCCTCGTCCTCGCGCTTGCCTGGGTGCTGCCTCTTGTGGATCTCACTGTATTCATCCTCCTCCTCCTCCTCCTCTTCTTCCTCCTCGCGCTTGCCAGGGTGCTGGCGTTTGCCCGGATGCTGCCTTTTCTCTAACCATTCTGGCAGAGGCACCCTTTCTGGAGGCACAAAATAAACTTGTGAGAATCTTGTGTGCTTTTGCTTTGAGAACTTTGCAGACACGTTAATAAAAAAACAAGTTAATTAAAAAATATATATAAGAAATTATAGGCCTGTGTGCCGATCGTGGCAGATTTAATGTTATGATCTACCCAGTTAAGCCTGGAATTCACATGTTTTAATGTGAATTTTAAAATACGTTTTTTAAAAATATGTTTTACACCAAATCATTCAGTGTCATTTATACTCGGACCTTTTGTCCAGTCATTTCCATTTGCAAGCTTAACAAAAATTTAAACAGAAAAAAATCACACTTTTTTTGAATATAACTATTTTATGGTACGACTGTTCAGGTATATTGCAGAGAACAAATTCTATGTCACTGGGCATCGTTAATGTAATTCAGGGGTTTCAGACTATGAACTGGTTACTGTCCCTGTATTCCCTTTATGTTTCACGAGATCCAAAACTCTAGTGTTCAAAATATAATATCTGGCCTCTGGACACGTTTCTCCAATCTACAATTTAGACAAATGTGTTTAAAGCGCACATTTATTCAACAACAATGCTGCACTGTTAAATGGAATGATCTTGGACTTCAAACATTTCCCATGGACTCTCTGTTTGAAGATTGCCCCCTATAATAAAGTGCAGACATGCATGAAGCCTCACCGTCTTCGCTCTCTTCTTTTTCCAGCTTCCTGAGGATAGAGCGTATAAGGAGCGTCTCCGCGCGCTGCAAGATCTCCTCCTGGTTCGGGGGCTCTCCAGGGTCCTCCACGGACGGGATATTCTGACACTGGATCACACTCAGGCTGCACACTGCCAGAGAGGAGAGGAGGATGAGACACGCCGCCCTCATGTCCACTTCAGCTTGGCCCTAGTTCCGAAAACACACACACAAACACAGTCACAAAGCTGAGGAGCATCATCAGGAGCTGCGCAAAACAATGGAGGATCCGCTATTTATGCATGCGAAAAAAGTACATTTAATTGAATTGATTGAAAGGCTGTGCATTTTTTCCATGTGCATGGAATCGATTACATCTGCACAAGCAGTAGCAAAAGTAAACAAACGACCAAACGGTGCGTATTGATCAAAACCAAGGCGCACTTTCCACAAATGCCTCACAGTCAGCAGATTAAGTGTTTTCTTACCTCTTGTCTCTTTGGTGCAGAAACCCAGTCCAACAGAATCAGAGACTCGGTTCAGGTTTCGCCCCCCTTTGCTGCGCTTCTGACCCGTGAAGGCCGAGATTAGTGATGAGCTCCTATAAAGTTTGAACTTATATAGGAGCTCCCGCCCCCGTTCGACCAACCGCACGAGCGTCATTTCAGCGGAGACTTCGTCTAGTTGATGTCATTGATTCATCATCGGGACGTCTTGTGTGCTGCAGGGTCTGACCTGAGGAGGGGGTTGTGGCTCCCCATAGACCTTAGAAACAATCTGTGGTGCCTAATTTCATTTTACACCTATTTTCCGTCAAACCACTTGGGTTGGCTGTAATGTCCCGCCCACTGGTATCACGTTTGACCCTCGTATTGCAACAAGGCCCACCCCAATGGCAGGAATAACACGCCCCGTATGCTAACAGGTCCCGCCCCCAATGCTTGGACTGGTTGGTAGTTTAGTAGGGTGAGCAATCAGGCTTATTTTCCTACCTGTATTCTGGCAAACCACGCTCCCTGCGCTAGGGCTGACTAATAGCTCCCAGTAACATAGAAAGCTTTGTTTTCTTAATGGTATTTAGGTAAGTAGTTCATTAATAAAATCCCACCATCATATCTCTGGCCGTAACATTTGTAGTGGAAACTCCCATTTATTTTTCTCAATTTTATATCTGATAAACCACGCCACGATCAGTTCGATTAGTGACAAACCACGTCCAGAGCTGAGACTTGACAGTAGTTCTTAGTTACAAAAGTGACTATTTTAATTTTATTTAGTGTATTTAGGCAGACCACACACCATGCGTTGGGACTGGCTGAAAGTTCACTAGCATGAGCAACCACTTTATTCCCACAAACCACATTCCCAAATACTGAAACTGGCTAGTTGTTCACTGATGACTGCTTGTGTTTCTTAATTATTGAATTAGGCCACGCCCCTTGTGTAATACCACACGCTAGGGCTGGCTATTAGTTCCTGATTACGCTTCATTCTCCTAATGCTATGTAGGCTAGTAATTAATTGGATTTTATTATCCTACAACCTTTATCTGGTAAACTATGTCCCCTGGCTCTGATTGACTGGTAGATCACTTTTCCATTCGGTCCGCTTTGTTTGACTCAATCAAAATAATAGTTCGTTTTGGCTATAAGGTGCATTTCAAAGCTAAATCTATGAAACGATTATCTAGTTAAAGTTTAACAGGCGGGCGTGGGGTTTTCGGATTGCGGGTGGTAGAACTGATAGAGCGTGTGTGCTGGAGTCTCTTCAGATTACAGTGAAGAGACTCATTCATAAAATGGAGAGCTCGTGCAGGCAGGCAGGTGTGCTCTATAGAGGAGGAGTTATGAGTTTACAGTGCAGTGCAGTGTCACGATGTAAAATGACAGATATTTTCTCTTTATTGGTTCATTTTTTTATGTTTGTGTGTCCAGGAGGACAAGCATGTGTTTTAGGAACAGTTAAGTTATACCTAACGGGCACTCAATTTACTGCACAAATATGGACAAAAGTATTGGGACGCATTACCGTTACATCAACAGGCACATAAACAATTTCCTTCGGGATAAATAAAGTTTTTTTTCTGATTCATGACGGAGATTCTCCCCACCCCCTTTGCAGTTATGACAGCTTGCACATTCCTTGGAAGGATTTCCTCAAGATCTTGATATTTCTGTGGGAAACTCACAAAAACTGTGGGGAATGTGTTCGAGGTTTGTTCTGTGGGCCATTTATGTTGGATGAGAAAGCCTGGCCCGCAGTCTCAGTTCCAGTGTATGGGGTTGAGGTCAGGGCTCTATGTGGGCAAGTCCAATTGTTCCACACCGAACTCGTCCAGGTCTCCTTGGACCTTGCTTTGCACCGTGCCACAGTCATGCTTAAAAATAAATTGTTCTTCCCAAAACTGTGTCCACAAATGTGGAAGCAAGGTGTTGTCCAAAATGTCCTGGTATGGTGAAGCATTAAGTTTGCCCTTCACTGAAAATAAGGGGCCAATCTCAAAGCCTGAAAAACAGGTTAGTCCCAAAACTTATGTCTATTGATGCGGGGATTCCATTGGCTGATACCAGCTCGGTTCGGCTCAGTTTGGTTGTACTCTGTTCAGTTTGGGTTCGGACCTACAATTTTCCACTACAATTATAGTATTACCTTCATGTAACTGGTTGCTATAGTGATCAAACACACAGTTCTGGCATGGGCGAAGCGCTCCTGAGGTAAACAACCCATCCATCCAGCTTCGCTTCGACCAAGACACAGTATTCCGTTCTGCCATAATGAAAGTTTCCCGGTGCTAACACCAGAGATGTTCACAAGTCAAGGTACCAGGTACCAGATTTTTGTTATGGAAAAGCAAAATAACAAGTAGAGTTGAACAGAACCGAGGTGCCACCAGTCAGTGGAAATCGCCCACGAGTGTATTACCTTAGGGTAAAATGGCATTGAATTATTTGGATGTGAGCGTGTGTACCGGTGGGGGCTCTCCACGCGGACAGGACCGGGAGCCCTCCGAGATCATGGTTCGGGCAAAATTTAAAAGCAAATAATTCTCCGCTCATTTTCCCCACGAGTCCATTATGCACGCGCAGTCGCCCCGCAATTCGGCGCACAGTGCGCGTGCAGTGCGGAGGGAGCGCGAGCCTAATAGAATAAATCAGCACGAGAGGTGCGCCGTCATGACCCGTGTTTAAACTGTCAATAACCATCAGGACAGTCTCAGAGCTATAAAGAAGGAAATAAAAAATTAATCATAAAGAGTTATTTTGTAAAACTCTGGAGTGGATCAATCATGAGGCGCAGCAACAGTCTCGCGGCAGCCTGATTATTTAGAGTTATTCCTGGTTATTCGAGGGCTCTTGTGTGTCTATAAGAGGAAACTGTTTTTATTACAGTCCCCATTAAACCCACCCAGGTCCCACTGTCCTTGACTTTCCATTAACAAAATAAAAACCTTATAATTAATATATTTTTAACATGAGATATTATTACTGGTAACCCTTGATTTAGTACTGTGTAAAATTTTTCATGCACTTTACCAGCATATGGACAGGGAGTTCTTTCCTGAACTGCTTTATATAGAGCCAGAATTCTGAGACCACTGGATATCGGATAATTTTCTGAATAATAGTCCTTTTTTGATAATGGACCCGCAATGAGCATTTATTTTCTCATTGGACCATAGAACTAGTGATGGGTCGTTCTTGAACGATTCGTTAATTTTGAACAAATCTTTAAAGTGACTCGAAGAACGAGTCATCTTGTACGAGTGATTCGTTCAGTTCCGCATGCGCATTTGCGCTACATCCTAGAGTTTTTTTAAGTCTCAAGCCTGAACAGGGGCGAATCAAGCTTTCCAAAAGTGTGTGTGTGTGAGTGAGTGTGAGTGAGTGTGTGTGAGTGTTAGTGAGTGTGTGTGAGTGTGAGTGTGTGTGTGAGTGTGAGTGTGAGTGTGTGTGA
>JBBKCR010011812.1:0-12586 GCA_037577295.1 Ladigesia roloffi | reverse complement strand
GCAGAACACAAACGCAGATTTTTAGCTTTAGCCGTAGCAGTCTGGTAGTCATTTAATGGAAGTGGATGGGCATCAAATCTTTCAAAGTAAAAAAACATGCACAGACAAGTCCAGATTACACCTCGTGGCTCGTGGCGACACATTGATGTCTTAAGACATGAAACGATCGGTTTTTGTGAGAAACTGAACAGTATTTATACCATTTTCTTCCTCTGAAAGACAACCATCTCGAGCCCCCTGTGTATGCTCTTTGGCGTAGGTTACGCCGTAAGTTATCTGTTGCGTGAATACGTCACTCGTTGTTTACATAGAGCACAGAGATTCCGGACTTAGCGCATCCTAGCTCGAGACGGTCATCTTTCAGAGGTAAAAAATTATATATATACAGTTTAGTTTCTCACAAAAACAGATCGTTTCATGTCTTAAGACATCAATGTGTCATCACGAGCCACAGGTTGTAATCTGGACTTGTCTGTGCATGCTTTTTTTTATTTGAAAGGTTTGATGCCCATCCACTTCCATTAAATGACTACCAGACTGCTACGGCTAAAGCTAAAAATATGCGTTTGTGTTCTACTGAGAAAACAAAGTCACCTTCGACTTGGATGCCCTGGGTGTAAGCAAATACACATCAAATTTTCATTTTTGGGTGAACTATCGCTTTAAGTTCAGTAGAGGTTCAGTACAGTTGCAGTTACTCAGCTCTGCATTGGGGGAGCTCTAGTGTGTAACTGCAACTGTATTGAACCTCTACTGAACTTAACAGTTTGTTAAAAGGCTGGCACGGTGGAGCAAACTGAAAAGATGGAGGCAGCCCGTCTGCCTTTTCCTACAGTAAAAGAGTCCCATCAATGAAATTCACCCCACTTATCAGAGTTACTCTTACAAACATACTGTAAAAACTCTTTGGTGCTGGAACATACAGAACATGACTTTTCAGGGGGGGCTTTTCATTGCAGGCGAGTTGCTGTGAAAAGCCCCCCCTGAAAAGTCAAGTTCTGTATGTGCCAGCACCAAATAATTTCTTAGAAACACTCTGATAAGTGAAGTGAATTTCATGGGACTCTTATACTGTGGGAGATAAGCAGTCATGTTCTGTATCCAAGCAAATAATCACTACAACAAACCAAGTGAAATTCAAGTATGTCATTAAGAGTTAAAGGCATTTAAAAATAAATTAGTTTTTGGAATATGTGAATCTTCAAAGCAGATCTATTTCACTCTCGGAGCGTTCCATAATTTGGGGGATTGACAATAAATGCCTGGTGTAATAAGAACGCAATTGCTTGGGTTAGTTCTTATTTGTAATAATTCATGTAGTTGTGAAGACCAAAACATGAGTTTGATCGCGCACTGTTACTGTTTACTAAATATGTGAAGAATAAAAACATCCTAAAGTAAGTAACTGCGCCTGTAATTGTGGACTTATAAGTCTTATAATATGCGTGCCCGCTCTGGGGGGCTTCTGACGGCAGGGGGCTGAATTTGGCACAACACTCCCTGCAGTGCTAGCATGTTATCTAGAGGTGGCGTTTCAGTTGTATTTTAACTCTGACTTGCAGGTTCTGCAGGGCTCCATGCTGTTTGTGTATCTAGAGTGAAGGATCTCCACACGTGTAATGTGTGTCTCTGTTCTCTGCTGCCGTCTGTCTCATCTGGTGTTTACACTCCATTCTACGTGTCAATGGTACCGCCCCTTTTATGAAGGGACTATAGTAATTGGGTAAACCAAGGAATGCGTGGGAGTGTTAGCCAATCAGAGGCAGAGACTGCCATACATCCAAAAGCGAGGGCAGAGAGAGAGAGAGAGAGAAAAAACACATGACTAGTCAACTACTTTAAGAGGCCGTCAACTATGCCTCTATAGTTGACTAATCTACAAGTTGACTTTTGGGTTAATGCCCTAATACATTTACATATATACAGATCCACCATGCGATTGGCACTGATACCATCCCAAACCATCCCTTGCTGGTGTTTCTGCACAACATTGCTATGCGCCTTCTTCTTTGCATAATATAGTTTCAGGTGCATTTCTTGATGCAGTAGCGGACTGATTGTGTTCAGCAACAGAAGAGGTTCAGTAGTGGTTTCTACCTTTGGCCTTTAGACACAGATTTCTACTGACACTTTGAAGCCATGTCCAAATGTACAGGAGTATTTCAGAAACAAGATGTTTTTCTATGCATTTTGGCCTTTAGTCCACATGTAAACGGCATTTTTGAGTCAGTGAAAACAGAGAATTTTGAAAACTTTCTCCTGTGTTTATGTGTGGACAAGAAAAACAAAGATTAAAAAAAAAAACTGACTGCTTCGTGTCATACTGTACGCCACTCATATGACATACCAAAAAAAAACTAATAAATATAAAAAAATAAAAAATAAAACATGTAATTAAATAAAAAATGTAAAACTGAAAAATGGTGCATGCATTTTCACCCCCTTTGTTATACATCCCTTACCACTACCTTCAAAAGCCATATTCACCTGTGAGCAATCTAAGTGTCCAATTACTTCAGTATATATGCACTTGTTCTGAGAGTCAACACCAGTTATATATGCACTTGTTCCCCAGAGTCAACACCAGTGCAACACCACTAAGTAAGGGCTAACATCAAGTAAATTAAATCCATTATTAGAAAATGGAAATATTATGGTACAAACGATCGTATGGTACAATTTGGCAAGAGAGGGTCATCCACCAAAACACACAGACTGAGAAAGGCTGGAATTAATCAGATTAGCAACCAAGAGGCCAAAGATAAGCCTGAAGGAGCCGAATGGCTCTAATTCAGAGATGGGATTATCTCTTCATAGGACCACTCTAAGCCCCACACTGCACCAAGCTGTGCTTCAGGGAAGAGTGGTCAAAAATATAAGTCAGATAATTTGAAATTGGCCCGAAAGTGATTTGGATGTGGAACATGTGGAAGAATGTGTAGAATGTGTGTTCAGATGAGACTAAAATAGAATTTTTGGGCATCAGGGACAACACTGTGTCTGGCACAAACCTAACTTTGTGTTAGGTCAGAACTGAAGGAAATTTAGATGGCACATAACATCTAGAGATATTCCTGAGAGAAATCTGTTTGAGGTTCCAGAAAATAAGCACACTGCTAAAGCAACACTCCTGTGGTTTAGAAACAGGTAAATGTCAGAGATTTGGCCCAGTCAAAGTTAAAAGCTCTATATTTTTTTAACTATTATTATTGTGACTATTGTTTTATAATTTATATCGTTCCCTTCTTTCCTTTTCTTTTCCCTTTTCTCTCTCTCTTTTTTCCTTCCTTCTTGGTTCTCTCTGTATATTTTCTACCCCCTGTCTGATTTGGCATAATTTAAAAAAAAACTTTTCACAATTAATTGTAGATAATGACAGATATAAAGTATTTGCTATCTTTCACTAAGAAAAAATGTAGGAAAAATATGTTTCTTAAAAGACTACATATAAGACGAAGCATGAATATGCTTTTGTTAAGCGTCATATAATGGTTACTGAACAGTCTCTGGTACACTGTGGACTAGCTGTATGTGCATAATGGTTATGTAGAACTATGTAGCTTTTACATCATTTTGATAAATACACATAATGTAATCAATTAGAATTCAAACTGAATTAGCATTTATTAGCATTTATCCTTCCCTGCTTCCAGTGGCTGCTCACATTAGATTTAAAAATGGTTCGGCTCTGCAGGTCCCTGCTTGATCTCTTCAAACACAGCTCATCTTGATCCATCTCTTCTTAAAGTTCAAACACATGCCTTAAGATGTTTCTCTACTTTGCCACTGAAGTGGTGGAAGAAATGTCCTCTTAACATCAGAACTGCTGAGACCTTTTCTGTCTTCAAATGGATATGGAATGCCCACCTCTTCACTGAGGTGTCATAAAATAATTTTACTAACGCAATATAAAAATGCTGTCATATGTTTATGAGATCTGATAGGGCCCTGGTGAACTACTAACTCTGGTAAAATCTTTGTATATTGGCAGCTCTTAATTGTAAGCCTAGGCTCAGTAGTGTGAGAGATGTGTTCTTGTGGACTGCAAAGTACAGCATGTCTCTGGATAAGAACATCTGCCGTTTAGTACAACAGCTTAGCTTTATGTGGGCTTTAAACACCAGATTTTTGCTTTTATGAAACAGAAAAGTGGTTATTAATACTGTAAAATACCTAAAGAAGCCTAAAAAAGATTAGACCAAACATGCTGAATATATTGGGAACAATTTCACATTATCTTGCACTGAAATATAGGAACATGCCTAGCCAAACAGTCATTTTAATTTAAACATTAATATTTTCCAAATTCAAATTCAATTCAATTCAATTCAGATTTATTTATATAGCACATTTTAGAACCAGTTTGTCACAAAACAGCTTTACAGAGTCCAATTACGAGCCCCTAGTCAGTAAGCCGAAGGCGACAGAGCCGCCTGGCCTAGATATAAAGCGCAGAACCGAGAGGTGGGTGGGCATGAGAATGCCCCGTGGCCCAAGTGCAGCCCCGCTCAAACCTGGGTGAACATGAGGAGTGGTGGGCGGCAGCACCGGGGTCCCAGATTTCTAGAATATTCTGAAGTTGAATTAAATGTATATAAAGAAATGTTATTGGATGCACCTACTTTATACCTAGACTCAGTGTCCCACTGGTCATATAGGACTACTTACTAGTTTATAATTATTGTGATTTTTATGGTCATTGTTACTCCACCTCTGCAACATTTGTTGTCAGGTCTTTTATTAGTGGCCAGTTTCTGGAGTCAGGACACAGGTGACTGGATATTTTTGGTTAGCAGAAAATTCTCAACCAAAGAGTTCATTCAAATCTCCACTCTGTAAACATAATCCCATGCACACACACACACTCACACTTCCATGTCAGAATCATGGCTGTGGTCAGCTGTTGCTACTCCCTGACACTTCAATTTTATTCTAATAGCACTTACAGTTAAATATGGCATGTCTAGAAGGGTAGAAATTTCACAAACTGGCAAATGTGGCATCCTATGACAGGGACATATATCATCATCATTCAGTGACACATATTACTAAAAATGATCATTTTGTTATGTTTGCAGGAGCCAGAGATGGACCAGAATCTGTTTGGAGGGGCTCCTCGGTTCCTTACACGACCCAAAGCTTTCTCTCTTAGTGTGGGTAGAGATGCTACCCTAAGCTGCACTGTTGTGGGGAACCCTGTTCCTGCTGTCACCTGGGAAAAAGGCAAACTGCATATATTCACAGGAGGACGCTTCAAAACAGTGGAAGATGGGGATGTATATCGACTAACTATCTATGATCTCACACTGGATGACAGTGGGCAGTACATATGCCGTGCAAAGAACAATGTTGGAGAGGCTTACGCAGCTGTCACTCTGAAAGTAGGCCTTCCAGCTGCAGTGATGGAACATGCACCTGTATTCACTGTGAAGCCTACCTCCACTCGTGTGGGTTTAGGAGGCGATGTTACCTTCTACTGTCGTGTTACAGCTCACCCTGATCCCAGCTTTGATTGGGAGAAGGATGGACGATATCTGGCTGAGACCAATCGCATCAAGATTATATCAGACAGCGAGTCCAGTTCTTTGCAGATTCAGAGTATCAGGAGTATGGACAGTGGCACCTACACCTGCCGGGCAAAGAACACAATTGGTCGCGCCCAGGCTGCCGCTGTTCTGGTGGTGGACTTGCAGGACACACGGCTGCTCAGCATTGACAAAACCACTTCCCTTCTCTCTCACATGCAAAAGCGCAAAGAGGAGATGTGCAAAGACATCTCCCTCTTCCGTATGTCCGACAGCTCCTCACTGACATCCTCAGCCACATCAAACATAGAGGAGGATCTCAGCTGCTTACGGCTGGCTACTGATCAGAAGCAGCGAGTCTCAGCTTTGGCTAAAAAGCTGCCGAAAGGTGTCTTCACTAGAACCTGCATGGTGACAGAGGGCAAACATGCCAAACTTAGCTGCTTTGTCACAGGTCACCCAAAACCCCAAATCATCTGGAGGAAGGATGGGGTAAATATCAGCGAGGGTCGTAGACATGTCATGTATGAGGACCAAGCAGAAAACTTCATTCTAAAAGTCCTCTACTGCAAACAGAATGACAACGGCCTGTACACCTGCAATGCCTCCAACATGGCTGGGCAAACCTACAGTGCTGTGCTCGTAATTGTGAAAGGTAAGTTTCAAGGTTCAGCAAGGTGAATAATCAATATATGACATGACTTGTTGTTCTAAGTATCTAAGGCCATTTGCATATGAAAGAAAGTCAATTTTGTTTGCAGTTATTTTAGCATGCACTACTTAACACAGTTACTGACCAGGCAAACAGATTTTTTGCTCAGTCTTACATGTAGCA
Source organism: Ladigesia roloffi (assembly GCA_037577295.1). NCBI lineage: Eukaryota > Metazoa > Chordata > Actinopteri > Characiformes > Alestidae > Ladigesia > Ladigesia roloffi. Next base: position 6,226 of record JBBKCR010011812.1, on the reverse strand, counting down.
AATTTAACCCTTCTGGTTCACCTTTTTTATATCTCTCAATTCCAGGACAAGTCCACAAAGTTAGGGCAGAGTCCAGTTTATGCTCCATTAGGAGAGTTTAAAGATTTACAGAAAAATATCTTCTTTGAAACCACTTACTGGTCTTCTATTTTAAGATGCTCATGTCACATTATTATTAGTAACAACACTGTAGGATCAAATGAGAGTATAAAAGAATGTGGGTTTGTTTTAAAAAAAAGTAAAGCTGAGGATCTAAAAAGATATATTTTCGGTTCCCAGAACTTATTTGACATCCTCTAAAGGCTTAGTGGGCCCTGAGGATTCCCCTACACTGACATATATTTTTCTAAATTAATTTAGCTTTTTCATTCATTTCTTATTTGCTGTTGAAGCTTCATGTTCAAGTGCTGAGTGTTTCACAGTTGTTTAGGATGTTCAGTAATGAATTGCTGTCAGGCACCACTGCATAGGTGACATTTCCTGTAAACAGAGTCTAAGCTTGTGCCTACTCTTGGTCATCCTAATTCTTTCTCTGGTGGAAAACTATCATTTGTCCAGGAAGGATTATTTGACCATTAACCAACAGGCCACAACTGGGCTGCTATGCTAGCAGTTTCATTTGTTTAATTAAAATGTAAGGCAGTAAACATGTTGAGAATGGCTGGGTATTGTTGTCGAATTCCTGAATCGATCTGATTCCGATTCAGAAGGTCATGATCCAATTCAATTCTCAATCCTAATTTTATTTGATTCGATATCGATTTATTTAAAGCTTTTTTGTGCTAATACCGGTTTGACTTGGTTAAAAATTGACTTGAGTGGAGGATATCCCTATGTTGACTGACTGTGCTGCAATATTAACTGTGGACAGTAGACTTTGCCAATAAGTGGTTATTTTATAATTAATCCAATCCAACATTATAGTCAGAGGCGGAGCCAAACATAGTGAGCATCTGGGGCTTAGCCCAGCGGGGGGTGTGGGGGTCCTCCCCCAGAACATTTTGGATTTCTTAGATGCAATTTCCTGCATTCTAGTCAGCTTTAGGATAGACATGGCAAATTCTAAATCCATTATGAGATCTTTTTAAACTTGTTATCTAAAACATTAATAAAGTTTGAATAAAATTAAGAATGTGTCCAACATATTTTTTATATTTTGTTGGATTTTCAAGACATGCCGTCTGGATCATGTTTTAATGTAAGGTAGCCTAACATTTTTATGAGGTAATATAACTGTCAAATAAGCTAAAATGAGAGGAAATTACATTTGGAGATCACATTTCTGACATTTAAACAATGCTGGTTATATGTTATTTATGAGGGGAGGAATTGTCATAAGAACTCTTTGCAGTCTAACCTAGCTAGCATAGCATAGCCGATGTAGTGCTGTACAGTACAGCCAGGTTGTGGTTAGCATCAATTGTCAATGTGCGCTGAACTGATGTGTTTGAATCACTGACCTGAAACATCTGACAAGTTCCTGGCAGCTGCTTCTGATGTATCACTGGTGGTTCTTTTTTAAAGAAATGTCTTTTGTCCACGGCAATGTTTGAGGCTACTTAAAGACAGAGAAGAGTTTTGACAGATGACAGACGAGTAGAAAGTAGCCGTTAACGTTAGTGTGATGACTTTGGTCAAAGACAGTAATTAGTTAATAGATAGTAATAGTTCTAACTAACAATGTTTAAAATGTGTTGGCTTAGAAATCCAAAAAGTATCTTTATGGTGTTGTGCGTGCAGCTCCAGGGGGAAGTGAGCTTTCTTGCTCTGATTATCTTGGGCATTTCTCTGGTGAGGTTAAACTAGTTTGGGGAGAGAGAGAACAGCTCTTGTGTACGCTTGTACATCTTTTTACAAAAAAAAAAGAAAAAACATTTACAAGAAATCTTTAGTAAAAAACAGAAAAGCAAGCCTTGTGTGGAGATCTCTTTTGTTTTGTTCGCTGGCTATCTAGCCACACAGAGTTACGTGTCATGAGGGCAGCACAGTTAGTGTTTAGAATATTGAGTGAACAATGTATCAGTTGGTGGAATTTTGTTTTAGTTTCAGCCCATTGAAATAACAGCATTTTAAGAATGAGGGAAACGAGGGTTTGTGCCCATTAATGAGTTTGAATGTATTTTATAAGCAGCATATATTGTCAGGGTTGTCATATTTTTTAAAAGCTTAAAAAGATTTGGGGCTTTTGAAGTGAGATTCGGGGCTTCAGTCCCCAAAGCCACCCCCAAGCTCCGCCCCTGATTATAGTATTGTCTGTTTAAATTAAAACAACTTCTGCACATGAATAAGGTAAATAACTGTAACTGTTGACAGCAACAGTGTGTGTATGGGGTGTAGTGAAGTTCAGATCATTTTACCAACTCAGATCTTTGAGTCTCGTTCAGCAAAATGAACGAATATTTGTTCGAGTCATCATGTTCATTTTGTTCATTTTAGCAAAATATAATTAAAATGTTACGTGTTACTTCCCCAATATATCTACTGCTTACACAAACATTGATCATACTACAAACAAGACAAATCAATAATGCTATATGGAACAGAAAAGTTTCATTCAGTTTACCTGTGTCTTTAATCTATGATACACTCACCTCGCCTCCTTTCTGACAAGTTTTTGGGTTTCAGTCATTTGTTCATCACCTGACAGCCCATTTAGCTAACCAATGCAGGCTGAGCTGAAAAGAGAATTGATTAGTTCATCTCTCAAGCCTTCGGGTTTGAGACTCAATAATTCCAAAACAGAAACTATAGGATGTAGCGCAAATGCGCATGCGCGACTGAACGAATCACTCGTACAAGACGACTCGTTGTTCCCAAGTCACATTAAAGATTTGTTCAAAATGAATGAATTGTTCAAGAATAACCCATCACTAATGGGGTGCCTTTTGTAAAAAACAGCTTCACAAATTTAGAGGTGTAATTTCGTCATCATTTAGCACAATGTTCACACAATTTTCACACATTTAGAGCTAAATGTGTTAAAAAAACAGTGTTAGGTTGTGGTCCATTTTCTTGCTGTGTAATTGTTAAATGTTAAATCTAAATCTAAATGTTAAATGTTAAATGTAAATGTAAAATGTAAATGTAAATGTAAATGTAAATGTTAAATGTTAAATGTTAAATGTTAAATGTAAATGTTAAATGATAAATCTAAATGATAATCCTAAATGTAAATGTTAAATCTAAATGTAAATGTTAAATGTAAATATTAAATCTAAATGTAAATCTTAAATCTAAATGTTAAATCTAAAATCTAAATGTTCAATGATAACTAACTGAAAGAAAGGAGGCAGAGAGAGAGAGGTGCAGAGAGGGAGAGAGAGAGAGATCGAATACAACACAGGATAGATCTGAGTGACCGTGGTGGTTCATAGTAACACAAAAGTTCACTGCGGTAATCAGATGCAAGGCCATTTATGGCTTTATAGGTCAGTAGTAGAATTTTGTAATCAATAAGATATTTGATTGAAAGCTTGTTTAAATTTTTATTGGAGCAGCCTGACAGGTGGATGTTACAATATCGAGTCTAGAGGAAATAAATGCATGGACAAGTTTTTTTGTGTTGTGGAGACGTAATGCACTACGTAGCTTAGCAATGTTTTGTAGATTAAGAAAAGCGAATTTTGCAACATTGCTTATATGAGTGTCAAATGAAAGATCGGGGTCTAAAGTAATGCCAAAGTTTTTTACAGTAGATACACGAGAGGCTGAGTAACCAGCAAGATCAAGCATTAGACCTGACAGTTTGTTTCTAGCAGCTTTTGGACCTAAAAGGAGGACCTTAGTTTTATCCGCATTTAGTAAGAGGAAGTTCTTGGACATCCAGTCATTTATACTCTACAGGTATTAATAGATTATTCTGGAGGAAAAGGGAAAGTGGTCAATCGGTCAAACGAAAACACACCCCTGCACACAGTGTCACCAGCACAAAATTCCTCTTCTGTATTTAACCCACACACACCAAGTGAGGCAGGGGGCAGCCACATGCTCAGCAGCCGGGGAGCAGTGTGTGAATGTTACCTTGCCTCAGAGGTGCCTAGCAGTCTTGGGGATTGAACCCTCGACTTGTTTGATCGCAGGAGAAGTGCTTTAACCCCTGAGCCACCACCTGCCCAATGGATATACGTGTTGTGGAGTGAGGCATCATGGTTTTTCTAGCTTTCCTTGCGCGGTCACAGAAGTAGTGACCGGAAAATGTTGATCTGTGCATTTTTGAATTGACATCGAATTCTTTTTACGTGAATCGATATTGATCAGTAAAATGTATTTTAACCCAGCCCTAATGTTGCGTAAAGGTAAAAAAACTTACTCCTCAAGTGAATGCCAGCCAGAGTTTCTATGTGATTTGACACAGAAGCAGTGCAGAGTGCAAAAGAAGTTTGACACATTAGCAGTGCAGAGAATGTGTTTAAATATGTACTTTTATTATAGCATTAAAATAGGCAGTAATAACAATGAACTTCAAAGGGATTTAAGGTGAATTTCATCCATATCTGACTCCTTCTACTACATGTTGTTCTAGAGCCAAAGGTCCCATTTAAGAAGAAGCTGCAGGATGTGGAGGTGAAGGAGAAAGAGACGGCAATGTTGCAGTGTGAGGTGCCAGTGCCAGCAACACAGGCCAACTGGTTCATGGAGGAGACTCGTCTGGAACAGAATGCAAAGTACCGCATGGATGAGGAGGGCACACTCCGCCGCCTCACCATTCACAATGTCACAACCAATGATGACGCCGTATATATCTGTGAGATGAAGGAGGGCAGTCGAACCGTGGCTGAGCTGACAGTTCTGGGTATAGTGCTGAGGAGACACTATTGAAACAGCTTCCTTTAAATTTGTTTGTGTTGTTCTGATTCCAATGAACATGACAATTTGGTGTGACATGACACTAATTCTGTCTAAAATTGTTGTGACTATTTTCAGGCAACATTACCAAGAAACTACCTAGGAGAACGGTTGTGCCAGTGAGCGATACAGTTATCTTCTGTGTGGAGCTTGAGCATCCTGTGGATGATGCATACTGGACCAGGAATGGAGAAAAACTGAAGGAAAGTTCCAGAGTCACCATAGCCCACACACACAAGCAATACACACTCACTATCCGTGACTGCACAGCAGAGGATTCTGGTGAGGTCGCCTTCATTGCCCGAGACTGCAAGACCTCCACCCGGTTCTCTGTTACTGGTGAGACAAAATGAGCAAATCATACGTTTGTTGATTTATAGATTTTATTTTTTGCAAACAAGTAGAAGGTTACAGGGACATTATGCAACAAATGACACATGTATATGACACAAAACAGAGACAGTAACATAACGTCAACAACAGTTGCAGAGGCTAGATAATATTGTATACCTGTTGACAGAATGAGATTATTATATTACATTATTATATATAGACATGGGGAGAGGAGTAATTTATTTCTTTATTAATTTTTAATGTATAATAATGTTAACAATATTGACAATAATAACAATGACAACAATAATAATATTATAATAAATATTATTATTATTATTATTATTATTATTATTGTTATTATTATTATTATTATGATTATTATTATTATTATCATTATTAACATTTGGATGGCTGGAATGGCTACCTGAGCACCAAATGATGGTGTATGGTGCAGGCCCATCCCTGCCCAAGGTGTTTCATGATGAGACGACCAAGAGGAGTTACTGTATATAGCCGGACCAGGCGGCGACAGCCCCCAGATTTGACACATTCTAATATATTTGCATTAAAAGGAGCAAGGCATGCAGCAAAATACCCAGGCATCCATAAACATGCCTCACCTGCCCTAGTCTATCAAGATGTTCATGTAAATTGTAGATGATGAGTGCACCCTAATTTGTAGTGCATTTAAAAGACTGTATGGTGTGTTGCGTAATACCAGGAGTAGATGCTGGGTGTGGGTACTAGTGTGTTGAGGGGACACTGAAGTCACGAAATCAGCTCTGGCACAGCACCAATGCCAGTCCCATCCGACATCAGGACAAGGACTGGGCTGCCCAAGCCATCTCAAATGCTCCAGTACGATAGAATTAGGTAATGTAGAGAAGGCCGAGAGATAAACAAACAATGTCCTCCGTACTGTCCTGCGTCACCTGCCACTGTCCAAAGTGGCCGGGCTGTAGTTCCTCCAACCCGGGCGACGCAGCAGTGGACCGCAGGACATTGTCCGTGTCCCACGGTCCGGATCCCAACTCCCGGGATCCTT
>JBBKCR010011794.1:0-28472 GCA_037577295.1 Ladigesia roloffi | reverse complement strand
CGAACGTTTTCTCGGTTCTTATTCCAAATAAAGTATTTTATAGGGTCAAAAAGATGTGTTCTTTCTTGTGATTTAGTGGAAACATGATTAACTGCCCATGTCACTGTTACTTAGCTACAACCTCCTTGAAATAAGTGTGCACGTGCATGATGGATGTAAAGACGCGGCGTACAGAAGTTCAGCACCAAGAACAGCGGAGGGGGGTCTTTCACGCTAAGGGGTCGAGGGAGTCTTTGTCCCATTAGAAACTCCATCTGGAGAACATGCGAACAACAAGCGCAACTTTAACAGGGTAAGGAAGACATATAAACCATATCTAACCAAAATATGAGCTGGTGATGTCTGGCACTAATGGTCAAATATCTCGTCAGTTACTTGTTATAATACTCGCAAAACTTACTTGATTGGAGAAATCACTGATAGTTAATATGTATATTAAAATAAATCATGGTGTGATGTATGTGATATACATTTGAATTTTATATTTCGAGGACTCCATAAAGCTTTCCTTCGCATGGATATATGTATTTTTTTTTTTATGTGCTCTGCTGCTCTCTCCTGCTTATGAAAGAAGCAGTGCTCCCAAAGCGTCAGGTGTCCATATTATAGCCTTTGAACAATGCGCGAATGACTACAGACCAGGTTTTTTCTGGTCAGTGGCGAAATGACTTTCACTTCTCATAAAATAGCAAATTTGCGCTATGCGCCTCACCACACCCCTACTTTTCAGTGACACGCCCGACCCAGCGCAATGTCCTCTGCTATAATGATAACATACATTTCTGACGGAAAAAATGAACGATGTGCTCGCACAAAATAACAACGATGGGTTGCGCCAGCGGCAAAAGCACAGTGCGCCGTGTGCATTATCGGGCCCATAATGTTTGTTCAAGTGGTTATGAAAGTGACAGTGTTTGTACCATGAGTAAAAGAGAGGTAGCAGCATGTGATGTGTGGATGAAACAGACATTCAATAACAAACAGATGAGCAAATAAGAGCAGATGAGTAATACTGCATGATCCGAGTAAGAACCACATTACTTTATTATTAATCCTGAGAATAACCCTTTTGAGTGTTAATGTAGGTTAGTGTCCAATGTCATAACAGATTTACATAAGTATCATGAAGCCTATTGAATACTGGCATTCAATTAAGGGTTTTCTTTATTGATCTAAAAGCTGCAGCGCACAATTAAATAAGCATCCATCAGATAGTTGACATGTCTTATCTGCATTTGTAGATCAGTATTGTACTGCAGATCAGTGCAGCCTTGATGAGTAGCGATAGCCAACATATAATTTTATTTTTTAATACACTGGGAAAGTGAACCATTTGAACCTCTTGTTCCACATAATGCAGTGGGCTGCAGTGCTTTACAGGATTTACGTCTCCCAGACATGGATTTATTACATTTTTTGGTATTAAAATAAATCACTCATGCTTGGCTGTAGCCTGGTTATATATATGGACAGTCTCCTCACAAGCATAGCAGCACTAAGGGGCCCAGCCGGACCGCGGCTGGCACAGACACGCTACGTTAAACACTGACCCTGATCAGCCGCTGACCCCGATCAGCCCACGAACCATCTCCAATTGGATGAAGGCATGGAACAGCCACAGCGGACAAAGCCCGTGAGGATATGGTCAAAGATCAGATTACCCGCCGGCCCTGAGCTGTTTTTTTTTTTTTTTTTTTTGCCTTGGTTCATCTTTATCCAGTGAGGATCAACAGTGGCAGAGCGGTGCTTAACATACAGCCACAGATTAAAGCTGACCCCGCGTTCATAAACCATGCACCGCCTTCATGCTGATGAAAGCAGATTATCGCCCAGTGATAGAATCAATAAAACATAATGCTGAGGGAAGTGGTGTGATTTAAGGCCGCTATCTGCCTCAGGGTGGGAAATACATACAGATAAGTCGTGAAGCGGCGATCCTGAATTATTATTTTTTTTGGGCGAGAAAAATTGTTGTCCCATTGATTTTTTTTTCCCTCAGGGACTGTAAAAGTTGTCACAGCAGAGAAAAAGAATTATCATCCAGTGGTGAACTCCTGGGGGCATTGCATTATTGCTTTAGCGTCAGAACCTGTTTGAGATAAAATAAACCCACATAAACATTTCGAAAGGCTTATCCACAGAAAGGGAAGGCATCATAGAAGCTGCTTTGTAATGTCATTTCAACTTAGCAAACATCACAATAAAGGGTAGATCTCTATATACACTAAGTGGACAAAAGTATTGGGACCAATTTCAACTTAGTAAAAATTACAATAAAGAGTAGATCTCTACATACACTAAACGTACAAAAGTATTGGGACGAACTGTTTTTTATGGTTGGGGATGGGCCTTGTACATCCAGTAAAGGACAATCTTAATGTTTCAGCATACCAAGAAAATACAGACAACACCATGCTTCCAACTTTGTGGACATGGTTTACGGAAAAACCTTTTCTATTTCAGTTTCCTCATAGAAACTATTGCATGAAATGTTTCCAGATACACTGTTTGATGCATAAAATGCTGTTTTATTATGAGAGACGTTTATGATCTTGTTTCCAGTTGAGTAAATTTCCCTCAAATGATGATTAGAACCCTCCAACTGACTTTGCTTACACCTGAACAATTGAATTATGCAAATATAAAAACTAATCAAACAGGCTTTGTGTTTGACAGGTACTGTAGATTATCACACAGCGTGATGTTACCCTTGAGTTTGCTTTGCCAGACATTGAGTCCTCAAATGACTGTGATGTGTGAAGCAGGTGGTGTGTGGAAGTGACAGGCAGCAGTTAAGCCTGATAATTAATCTCATTTTGGATGGTTAGGGATTTGGAACAAGCACAAGCAAATGGCCTGTTTGCATTCTTGTAGTACCACCATACTGTCCACAGAGCAATTTCCATGATACCCCATTGTTTTTGGACACCATTTATTTTCAAATACACCTATTGTTTGTTTTTGATTACCATACAAATGTGTGGGTATAAAGCACTTGGCGTTTCGGATAATTCCAAAAAAAATACTAGAATTGGATTTGGAAAATTTGGAATCCTTTTGGAATGATGCCAAAGTGCAGAATCAATACTTTCAACAGTGTAAAGACACTAATAGCAATTTTTCCAAAGAAAATTCCAGCTATTTTTAATGACTTACTAATGAATTCCAAGATTCCAGTAAGAAATATGATCCAAAAGTCCAGAATGTCTTTTATTATACGTTTACAGGGAAATACATTATAGTATATTGTAGTATATAAAAGTGTATTATAATATAATAGTATATTATTAAATATGTAATACCTTATTAGTTTCCAAATCACTTTTTATATTGTTGTATTAATGTTTAGGTCTTAATATTTAAACCTCTGTTTGTGTTGGTGTGTGTGTGTGTATTTTTACCAGATGTCCAGATGGTCCTCGGCCAGCGTCAGTGAGGCCATGTGTGTTGCCTTGTAAGAAGGATTGTATAGTGACACCATTCAGTGAATGGTCAGTCTGTCCTACATCCTGCGAAACAGGTACATTCGTACTTTTGATTCCCAATGTTTCCCTAAAAACAGGCAGGTTCCCTAAACAGAACACTATAGTCACTTTTCCACAGGTGTGCAGGTAAAACTCTGTACCTAAAATGACCTAAAATTGATTTTGTGGTTTATTATTTATTATGATTTTTTTTCAGCATTAATTTATTTTTTGCCATGGAACATAAACCTAGCCCAGTTAACTTGTTAGAAACATTTGGTGCAGCTTTGTGTTTCTGACAGTATTAAATGTAATTATGCTAACCTTCTGGAAATATGCCACTGAAACCATTAGCCCAAAACATCCCAGTACAGACTGCTTATACATCCCAGTTGTTATTTGGTACATCTCCATTGTTCATTTTTATACATGGACAGTAAAAAAGAATGCCCTCTTTTCATGTTGTGATGACCAATCAGAAAGCAGTAACACACTCACGCTTTTGACCCAGCCGTCAAGAAGAACAGGTACGACTTGGGTGCAGGTTCACAGTATGGTAAAATGACTCCAAAAGCATCATATTATAAGAACAATTGGAGGGCCTTTTAACTGTTCTTTACACTGGAGGACAGTAGAGTTTTTCCAACTGTTCCTCACAGAAACCTCTAATTCAGGATGCTAAGTTGGGATTGAATAAATATGGGCACCATCTAGGGGTCCCAAAGGACCAGTCTAAGAACCAGTGCTTTATTGGACATTGTCATTTACACTTCTACTGTTTCTTTGAACATATATTACCATATTTTATGACTTAGCTTTAGCCTTTAATTTTATTAAGTGTAGAACCAATATTGCCTTGCAGGGCACATATGTACTTGAGTACTATGTATGTGACAAATTAAAAAATGGTGCGCTTACATTAGGTCAAATGGGTGATTGGCTTTCAGCAATCTTGGATAGGATCCTGGCATTACAGAGATTTATCTTAATAGCAAGATAAGATAATCTTTCACATTACAGCAACATCTCACCCAAAACCAAGATATAAATCTTTATGTGTGGCTCTTAGCACTTTTTTTTTTGTTGATGAGATTTTGGTTCCAGTGATTGGCTTTGCCTCTATCAGTGCCTTATCATCCGAAATCGCTCTCCATAACTCTGTGTTAACTCCTATCCATGAAGTTCACCTTCAGATTTGAAGGTTGAAAATATTGTTTTATATTAATAAAAATAAATGAAGTGTTTATTTTCTTTCCAACTGGCAGAAAATTCACAAAAATTTTAATCATGGATTTAATATGTAATTATGTATTATTTGTCTTTTACGTAAATTAATAGACATCTTAAATGTGCTGATTTTGTATCCATTGATATTTATATATTGTTCATTTTTACCTGACATATTTTTTTCGACTCTAGCACTATCCTTCTCAAGACAACCTGATTGATATGTAGTTTTTAATTGATGTGTAGTTTTATCCTTGTAACTCAAGACAGCATGTCTTCAGGTGCCATCGTCCAGAAGAGCAAGCAGTCCCGTTTCCGCGTGATCATACAGAAACCGGCCAACGGGGGGCTGGACTGTCCTGAGGTGCTCTATGAGGAGAAAGACTGTGTGAGCCCCCCTCCCAGCACGGTCTGTCGAGTTTACAGGTACACACTACCCCCACCATCGCTCCTGGCTCTTTTTCAGCACAGTGTTGTGGCTGTGTGAGGCATTTGGACCTGTATGATGCAAAAACAAGCAACATTTACGCCGGGCCTCGGAAGGCAGCCTTAAAGGCTGGAAGAGCGATCTCAGCAGATAAACAGAGACAGAGCTGCTGGTTTACTGAAGATCATATCGATCAGGAAGATTGTGGACTTTTATGATGCACGTTAGAGGTCCTCCAAGGGACTCTTTTTCCTATCTGGCAAGATTCCATCCTGCTCCCACAAAAGATCAGCACCATTTGTTCCATTCCTGCCCGCAGCCTAAACATCTCACACCAGTATAGCACAGTATGGCAATCACAGTTGCCATGGTAACTTCACTATAGGCTGTTTCTTCCCAGAAAATACAAAGCACAAATTAAGTTAGCTTTAATGAGCAACCTCACATTTATCCTAGCAAGCGAATGTCAGATTCCATTTGTGTAAACCACTATTCTGAAATCTGTCAGACTTACCTTTGGTCAGCATTATTGTCACCTATTGGACTTCCTGAGGAGGTAAATCTCCACCCACTGAATGAGTTAATTCATTATACTACTATACAGTGGTGTTTCTGCCATGTAGGAAAATGTGTCTCTGGTGTGTTAATATGTGGAGTGTAGAGAATATGCTAGTTATTAAGTGTTTATCATTATTTTATACTAATAGGCTATTTCTCCACAAACGCTATGCAGCTCTTTTGGTCTCACTGAATATTACTGAACCTGGTGGTCCTTATCATTTCAAATTAAAATGAACTTACACATAGTGATTATAGCTATTTTCTTGATACAAAAAAGGTCATGAGCCTAAAGACGGCAGAATACTTACCGAATAATTGTTGATAGAATAATAGTAAAAAAAAGGCAAGAAACGTAGATGATGTGTCAATGCATTTCCATAAGAATGTATCTCCAAAGGAATCACTCACCAAAAGGTTGTTTTCATGAAATCATTACAAGCTGATTTGAAAATCATTGTTTTAACACATTTGTCTGGTGCGGCTGCAGGTGGAAGACTCACAAGTGGCGCCGGTGTCAGATGGTTCCATGGAGCATCCGGCAGCAGAGCAGAGGAGCTCAGGAAGGATGCGGGTCGGGGCTCCAGACCAGAGGTACCAAACCCTGCATATGTACAGAAATGTTATTGATTGCAGAAGTTGAAAAAAAAGATGCACTGAACTGCACACATTACACATATTCATACACTTACACACAGTGCAAAGGCTACATAAACATGATGTGTGGGCTGCAAGGTGTCATAGTTCAAATGCCCAGTTCATGAAAAACAGACTTTAAAACTATATCTCTTCTCTGTCTTACTCACTGTTTCAATCATCTAGTTATTAAGCATTAATTAAGTAAAAATGTATATATATATATATCATAGTCCAGCATGTCAGAGCAGAGCTCATTTAACAAAACCGTGAATGGCTTCAAAATAGTCAGTTAAAAAAAAATATAAAAATGGACACACGCTGCTTGGCTTGTTATTCATCTGAGTTATGCATTGATCCTGATGGCAGCTGACAGAAAACGTCCACATTGGCGCCTGCTAGTGGTTTTTGTCTCAGTGTGTGACTTCAGTCGGTCCTGTCATGGCCCTTGGCTTGGCAGATCAGCTCACCGGAGCGTTAGGAAACAAATAAAACCAGCCTGTGGGTCAGACATGTCAACACCTTGTAACCATAATAATCACAGTAAACAATTCTGCCACCAAGCAGTGTGTTTTGTTAACAGTGTGATATGGTTACCAAGCAACAAAATGATCAATGTCTTTCCATGTTTTTAATATCTTGGAACATTAACACACCTCATTGGATGATCAATTATAGTAATGGGACAAACCATTTAATTACTGAATTACTGAAAACCAGTGCACTAAACAAGCTCTGTAAAGATGTGATTGGTTCGGTGTTCAGTATGAAAGAACTTGATTGGCCGATCAAGACCCTGACCTCAACCCCATCCAACATCTTTGGGATGAACTGGAACAGAGATTGCGACCCAGGCCTTCTTATCCAACATCAGTACCAGACCTCGTAAATGCTCTACAGGACGAATGGGCACAAATTCCCACAAAAACTATGTATTTGAATGCAGTGTCATTAAAGTCCCTGTCGATGAAACTGTCACACATCCCAATACTTATAGCACATATTTGTAGTGTATCTGTCTCAGTTGGTCAGATTTTAAACAAATTGTATATTTTATCTTTATAATTGCCATAGTGTTCATATAGAAATGTGTATCAGGGGCATTGCTTGGCTGGGCATTACAGGTGAGTTTGTTTTCACAGTTTATTAAACCCTGACTTGACTTCAGGGACCTTGACAGGAAGGAGTCATGTCGGGCAGCAAATATTGTACTAACCGCAGACTTTTCATGACCGCACCGTCTTTGAATGGCACCAGCTTCCTGTCCCACCTGCCCTTCCAACGTGATGCTACATCTGAATGGATTAGCACACCTCATGCAGGCAGCCCAGGTTCAACAGTCTAATAGACTCAAGACCTCCCACACACTGAGAGTGTGGCCCTATATAGCAGTCAGCTCACCATTAACTTTCATACTACGTCCACTGACTGGGCACTTTATACAAACTGCCAGGCTCAAAGCTCCTTAAAGCTGAACAGGTATAGCTTTTTAGACTGTTGGCTTAAAATCTGAGGGTAAAGGCAGATGTAGAAAGCATCCTGCGCTCATCACTCAGGGTCCAGCATTCCAAAAGCTTTAAAGTTGCATTGTACATTTCCCCAACTGTCCCACAGTAGCAAACCTGCTCCTTACTTTAATGTGTATGGCTGCTCATATGTCTATGAGCTCATGACAGTGACATCACAAAAGTGATGCGTTCAAAAAAGCTGTAGCCTAGTTTTCAGAGTGAACTGTATGGCCTGCAGAGATTTATGAGAAAAAAGTTACTATTTTATGATGTGAATGCAAACAAAAGCCAAACTAAACAGTGACTAATATATACAATTTTATATACAATTATTCTTTTTATTATAGGCAAATTTTCGGTGTTTGTCTAAACTCTCACAAGTGGCAACGTGTTGCTAATTAGCACTTTCACCCGTCTCTTTGGCACAATTCCACAATCTCCTTAATACTGCACACTCCCTGCTGTGTGTGTGTGTGTGTGTGTGTGTGTGTGTGTATGCGTGTGTGTGTGTGTGTGTGTATGTGTGTGTGTGTGTGTGAGATGTATGATGCGTGTTGTAATTATATGTGCATGCTTCTGTGATTTTTCAGCGGTCTCATGTCGGCAGCTGGATGGGTCAGTAGCAGACATAGGTCAGTGTCTGAAGTTTGCCAACTCCATGCCTGCCATAAACCAGCCGTGCCAGCTGCCGTGCCGAGACGACTGCCAGCTCACCGGCTGGTCCAAATTTTCACCCTGCACGGCTGACTGCGTGGGGGTCCGCACTCGAAAGAGAGCCCTAGTGGGTAAGCAGCCTCTGCATGCTACCACTGCTCCCGCTACACTGACAAATGCCTTTCAAGAAAATGAACATTAACTCACAGTTTCTTATTGAAACTGGGATTATATTATTACAATTGCATTTTCTTATTGGAATCATTTCTGTTATATGCATTATTATCATTTTGTGAAACAGGCTACCATGGGCAGATTCATTTCCACTTTACTTATCGGGTGTTACCATTATATCCAATACCTTACAGTAACAGACTAACACCATTTAGGGTATTTGTATTTTAGTAAAAAGTAAGTTATTTATCCATAGTATCAGAGCCTGCATTTGCGTATATAGCATAAGGATTTTGAAAAAAATATTTTCAGCAAATTTTTATTGAATTCATTAAGCCTTCATATTTTATATTGGTCTTATCTTTGTGTCTCTGTGTGCCTGTGCAGTCGTAACATAAGCAATTTCTCCAGTATTTTCTGATTCTGACTGGCATTTATAAAGGTTTATTCCAATGAATGTCAGTTGCCATAAAAGTTGCTTTTATTGGTTTAATGTCACTTTACCTCAGCAAATTTAATGACATTTGATGCTTGTGAGAAAAAACCCTTATAAATGGATGCATGTTTATGTCGATTGTAATGAATGGCCTACCTAGCCATCACGTATCCTTACAAAGGCTGCCCTTCAGCAGAGCATTAGCATACAAAGCAAAAAATGAATGATGACCCCATTGTCCCCTGAGTAATCCAGCACAGTTTCAAGGAACATTTTGGTAGGAAATCAAATTTACACGGTTTGACTCTTTACTTTTGCACTAAAGGCTAATGTTGACATTAAATGATGAAAGATTACATCCACTGCTTTTGCACCTTTCAGACTGTGTGACTTAATTATGACACGGTTGTTTCAAACCTACTTGTTCATTCAAGCATGCACATCTCTAGTCCAGGAGGCTCAGTTCAGTTTCGGTTCAACTTGTCTGTTAAATGCCAGGTTTAGTGTGTGTGTGTTTAAACAAGGGAATTAACAAACTTAGTTACATTTTGACACTACTGGATTTGGATACTCTTTTCATAGACTTGCCTGTTTGATTTCTGAAGTCTAGACGATGGAATTTTCTCCCTAATTTTGCCCATTTATTTTTTTGGGTGTAAGTTTCTAGTACTTGTTTGCTGCATTAGCCTCTCAGCTCCAGTGCAAAACCAAAGCTGCAAATTTTGGACACCCACTGTACCTTGGCCGATCGATTATATTTGGAGTAAAGTGACTATTCATTCTACTTTCCATTGCATTCATTCCTAGGAAAGAGCAAGAAGAGGGATAAATGTAAAAACAGTCAGATGTATCCGCTGAGTGAGACACAGTACTGCCCCTGCAATAAGTACAACGCCCAACCCGTGGGCAACTGGTCGGACTGTATCCTGCCCGAGGGTCGACTGGAGAGCACTCTAGGCATGCTGGTGCAGGGAGATGGCCGGGAATGCGGCCAAGGCTACCGCTACCAGGCCATGGTGTGCTACGACCAGGACAACAGACTAGTGGAGACCTTGCGATGCAACAGCCATGGTGAGTGCAGCCCAACATGTTGGCCCACTCAGATACTTCTACTGAAATCCATTTATGTGTCTGTGTGTTTGAGTGTGTACATAGTGTGTTTTCCATAGAGTACAAATATTTAGTACCACAGAGTATGTTTTTGTTATATAGAGTAAAACAAGCTGAACTGTCAACTCTTTAGACTAAATGTTTGCATCCATGAGAGATACTGATGTTAGATGACTTGCTCTGGATCATAAACACAACTCCACCCCATTCAAAGTTATCGGATGGAGCTCCATCAATACAGAGAATGCAGTTCCACTGCCTCCACAGCTTCTAGGGCTCCTAAATAACCCTATAGGTAACCTTTAGTTTTGGGCATGGTTACTCACATGTCAGGTAACCAGCACTAAGTCAGGTGCACTGGTCAGGTGATTCATACTTTGTGCATATTTCTAGAGAGTAAAGCACCACCTACTGCAATTACTAAAAGCTACTTTATCAACAGAGGTAACAGAGGAACAAAGCAACATAACTTATCAGCAATGCTTGGACAAATCAGAAAGTTAATTTATTACCCAGGCCTGGTCTACTGTGACGTTTGCTCCCTGCTGATCAAATGTACATACATTCCCACAGCTGTCAAGAACTTAAGGCACTCTGCAGTTTTTTGGCCTAATCAAAGCTGACACTAAGCACTGCCCCACATTCAAACATATGTTGAAATTATTATTTTTGGGTAGTGGGCAACACTTACCATGATAGTTAAACTGATTTTGTAAAAATTGTCAGAGAGGAGGATCACATGGGATGTGGTTCCTAAAAAACTTCCAGAGTGAGAGAGTACATGGAAAGAGTTATTCATATATAGTCCAGTGAGTGGAAATAAAAGGTGGTGTTTCCAATGCAGTGGCCAGTAAGTGTACATACACAGAAGGTGCTTCTAATGGTGGCCAATGA
This sequence comes from Ladigesia roloffi, assembly GCA_037577295.1. Taxonomy (NCBI): domain Eukaryota; kingdom Metazoa; phylum Chordata; class Actinopteri; order Characiformes; family Alestidae; genus Ladigesia; species Ladigesia roloffi. Next base: position 17,384 of record JBBKCR010011794.1, on the reverse strand, counting down.
GTGGAAGGACGATAGCGTGTTTCTAATAAAGTAGCCAGTGAGTAGGAGTACATGGAAAATGTTGCTAATTAAGTGGCCAGTAGGCAAACAAGAAATAGACTAGAGTGGATTTAAAAATAAATAGAAACACATAACTCTTGACATTTTGTTAAGCTTCATTCACTTTATTATATCTATTATTACTTTGCTCCTGACATATTTAATAAAGCAGTGTGCGTATACGGTATCCAATTTGCTTCTAACTAATTGTCATGATTTAAAATCTAAATGTAGAAAAGTGTTTAGTTTTTATGTGTTTTTCGCTTTGGTTTTTCTAAGTACAATTTGTTGCCAGATGGCACTGTACACTGTGCAGTACACTGAAGTGGGTTTAAAAATAGGTAGGAACATAATTATTGACATTGATTCATTCACTTTTTTATGCTTTTTTCATTTCATTCTCCTGACATATTTCAATCTGATGGGTTTTTTCCTCTGTGCTGAATTGCGTTTGGTTAATTATACTTCTATCACACGTCTCCTGTATATGGAGCAGACACGTACAGAGTCAAACTGAGAGAGGTAAGAAACGTGCCGCCTTTGCTTTTTCGCATGGTTTCTCAGAGTTGCGAACGAACTCGTGCTATGAGATGCAGATGAGGAGGGAAACAGAGAGAGAGAGAGAGAGACAGAGAGAGAGAGAGAGACAGAGAGAGAGAGAGAGTGAATGATGTGAGCAGTGTGTTTTAGGCCTGCTGTGCAGCAGTGCTGTAGAGGGGGGAGGGGAGCCCGGTCTCACGAGTTTTTGCGAAGCCATCAAGATATACAATCTTTTTAAAAACGTGCTGCGATTACGCTTTAGGCCTTTTTTTTCATGCTAGGACAACACTTCACTACCCTGTGTATTTTAATGCACGGTGCACACCACCAGTATCAGCACTAACTGTTGACTGAGGGACAGGAGGAGCGAAATAATGGGCGGATTTTTTATCGTTTTTGTATGCAAAATGGTTGAAACAGGTTGAAAGGCCGTGGAAACCCTGACAGTCAGCAGTTAGCGCAGATACTGGCGGTGTTACGCACTGCGCATTAAAATAGACAGGCTAGTGAAGTGTTGTCGTTGTCTGAAAAAAGGAGTGTTTTCGTAGCACAAAAAAAGGCCTGAAGCGAGAACGTATGACGTTTTTGAATACATTTTACGTTGTGAGAGGCATATTATATTTAACCTCTTTCTATCTCTCTCTCTCTTGCCCTCTCTCTCTCTTTCTCTCTCTGTTTCTCTGTCCTTCTACTTGTCCTTCTCTTCCCCTCGTACTTCCATCACCACACTCATGTTCTCTGTCCCCTCCTTCTAACCATTTAAAGGGGTAACTGTTCATTTTAACAGTTTCACTGGAAAATGTTTTTTTTTTCCAGGCTAATGTAGCTACAAGGAAGCAGGCTAACTGAAATTGTGGCTACAGTAACGTCTTGAAGCCTGCATTTTGTCTGTACCTTTGTATATTTATATAGATAAGAGTATGTCATGCCAGAAATCACATAAGCAAGTCAAATACTTAGCAGATCAAATATTTTACCTATCTATGTTTCTGTCTATGCGTATACTGCGAAAATTCCTGTATCTCCATGATTGTAGTGGCTTTTGTCTCTCTCTAAGTATTCCAGATACAAGGGGAAAGGCAAAATTATATTAAGCTGTGCTAGTGGTCCATGTTTCCACCCCCACCTCCTTCATCTGATAGTTATTAGTGAGCGAAAACACCGGTTTTCACCTGAAATGCCAGCTGCACATACATGCAACTCAGCAACATTACATGCTTTCTTCAGTGGATGTGCTCCCGCAATTTCATGTGTGTTTTTGAAGCGATTGTAAAATCATGATGCAGCAGTGGTCAGAATTTTTGTGCTGTTTTCAGAAGTTTTCTACTAAGCTGTGAGGTTTGTTAGCTGATTAAGGGAAGCGTGCATGTGTACACACACACACACACACATACACACACACACACTTCTGATGACCAAACTGAGCTAGGTAAACTCATTTATTTAAATTTAACCATCTTTTTATGCTTTTGCCACAAAGATAAAATCAGAAGTAGCATGTAGGATCGCCCTTATGGCCTGCCCAGGGAACTTATATGCATGTAAGGAATTCAAATATAATTTCCATTTCAAGCTAACTTGATTCCCTACTGGGTGGCTATAACCTTCTATCACGCTTTAGCTACTTTGGCTCTGTAGCCCTTGTGCTGATGTAAAAAAGCATCTTCAGGTTCATGTGCCAAACATGTCTTGGCTGATCAGCTACACTTTAGGGAAAAGAGGGCATTTTACAAGTTGAACTATTCCAAACTATTCCTTTAATGCTTTGCATGCTCTATATCCCTTCCTCACCCTTTTCTTCCTCTCTCCTCTGATCTGTCTCTCCTTTCCATCTCTCTCAATTCAGCGCTCTCCTTTCTTCCTGCCCCCCTACCCAAACCCTCTCTGTACATTAATCGTAGTAGTTCATCTTAATAGGGAGCTCTGTCAGACACACCGCCCGCGGCTACAGCACGAACCATCCACGCTTTTTATCTCTCCTCTCCCCACGATATCAAGGAGAGGGCACAACATCACAGCAGCTCCTTCTCTCAGCATATAGAATGAGTTGTTGCCGCCTTTTCCGTTCTGGATATCACTGATAAAAAATAAACAAAGCGCGGCCGTCTGGGAATGGGAGCATTTGCTTCTTTTTTTGGAAGTCTTTCAGAAGCAGTTTATCAGGCCTGCTTCTTGGACACACACACACTTATTCACACTTAATCACACTTATTCACCGGCCTCCCCTACATGACTTCACTCCACTTGGGTTCAGTTAGAGACCACTGATGCACAGTTTGTGTTGGCGACACTCTGAAAACTCAAGGGTACAGCTGTGACAAGAGTCAACTATGAAGTCAGAACAGCTGTGATTTTTTTTACATCAAGTGTACTGTAGCCAGGGGTTGATTTAAGTGTGGTAAACAAGTATGCTTTGGCATAATATCACTGGAAATCACCACCGTGACACAAAGAAAATTGATTATTTTGGTGCATACCTGTTAATTCATGAAGGCACTCATTAATAGGGCCATCAATTAAACTGATCATTTAACAGCTGCTTTTGAACAAGAGGGCTACAGTCACTTGTGCGGCTGGGCTTCAGTCTGTACTTGTGTGGATGAAGGTCAAACTAAGAAAATGTGTTAACAAAATGCACAAAGTATCACTTTGACTTTAAATATTGTTCATTTATTTTGTTTTTTATAAATGCAAATAGTTCCATAAGACGTGGGTCTACCTAAAGTGCTACAATGCAATGACACCAAGCAATCGATGTGTGGTCAAAATAACTGTTGTATTAAAAAAGCACAAAGCAGTGAGAAAGGAGATGGACATCTTTTCAATCTATTCACTCTAAACGGTGTTCACAGAGGAGCAGTGTCTTGAAGAGCAAGAAAAGCTGCAAGATGGAACACCAATGAGGAAACACGCAAGTGATTAGGATGAGAGCCAAGCCATGTGATAATGGGAACTCAGCGTAATGCCTGAGTGGGATTATAGAGTGAGAAGTTGCCCTAAACTCTGGCAGGGTGATGATGGCTGGGAGGTTGAAAGAACAAGGTCAGTGCCATGATGAGTCTGCCAGTGACAGACAGCAGGGGGGCGTACTGGTAAAGACCAATGAAGTCGAAGCTGCCTTCTATCTGGACATCGCCGTAGGGTTCAAGAGCATCATATCTCAGAGTTCAGAGCTCTGATCATGGGGGGTTGTTCCAGGGGTCACGTCCCCCCTCTAGCAAGGAAGCTACTGAGAGTTACTACTTATAGAAAGCTGTTGAAAAGTGGGCTGAGTGACAAAAAAACAATAATGCACAAAAGTGTTTCTTTTTCAATAGTGACATTACACTTTGAGGCATTTTCCCTCAAATTATCAATTATTTTGTTGCTTAATCTGGAATTAGCATACAGAATGTAGCGATGTGTATATTTATTGTATTAGCAGTGGTCTAGCTGTTCATTCACCACAGCACAAACAAATAGTGAGGTTAAATGGTGTCCATGGGGATTCCTAAATGTCCAGTTCACTCCACTGAGGAAGGGCTATGGATATTTAGCCTACAGAAGTCTTGTTAGCATCAACAACAAATAGTGCAGTCTTGGGTGTTCACACAAACCTGCAATACAGCAACATAGCAGCTGGTTGAGTGGTCAGGTTTGTTTGGATCAGGTGTGATTCTAGTTTGATTTGATACCAAATCACCTGTAGAACCGGTATAATCACATACCTTTAGTAATAGCGGATTTTACAAAAAAACAAAGGTTTCTCAGGCAAGTGACAAATATAAAAAGCCAATTATCTAACACTACCTCGTTTGGACCTTTTTTTTCACATGGATCAGTACTTAGGCTTAAACTTGAGCCTTAGTACATTTTTACTCAAAAGCTACAGAGCCCTATTTTATATTATATATTATAAAAAACTAATTAAATGTAAAAACATCAGAAAGAGGTTTAACAGCCCCATTGAGAATCTCTGTTAGTCCTTTTGTTGAGGTTGGGCTGTAGGAGAGGTCTTCAGCCCACTGGCCAGTACTACTGATGTCCAGCATCAGTTGTTGGAACACTTCCTATCTGCTTCTGTCACTGTTGCATATGGCAGATCTGCCAGGCAGGCAGGTATGGTGCTCTTTTCAGCCTCCACTTTCAGTAATTGCGGTGATTTTTCATGCTGGGCCTCATAAAGATGTACAAATATCTATACTGAGATGTATCTCAGAGAAGCCATTGAGGTGGCTGTATTCAGGGCTGCAACACAGTCTCTACAGGAGAGTCAATTTCATTGCTTCTTATTCAAGCAACTGAATACATCAATCCCAGCATGTCTATAAAAGTGCTATTTTGGTCAGCCTATAAGATTCAAACATCTGTGTTTTCATTGTAACACTTATTATGCATGCCTTGTGTTCTGCAAAAATGTTTTGCATCTGTGCAAACTGTGTGTGGATGAACTGAACAGGTATGATGTTCGCCTGCCTCTAAATTGTCTAGTTCTAAAACAATTTGTGGATACAGAACTGTGAACCAGCAGGCTCAGAAAAACAATAGCAACCAATAACATAATATAAAACCTTCCCTTCCCGCAAACCCACCCATCATCAAATAAAGAAATGGTCCCTAATGTGTTTTACTTGGAAAACACCATGTTAAAACGGGAAAATGCAGTTTGCAATAAAATGTATATAAAGGGAGAGTTTTAAAAAATTCAAATGTTGACACGGATGCTTCAGATTCAGGTGGTTTATAATTTGTTCTTTAGGTGCCGGTCAATGGAACCAAGGGTTGCAACATCTACAGCATGAATACATTTTATTCACAATCCACCGGTGAACCTATAAATGTCTTATTAAATTTTATATGTCATATTGATCACATTTTTTAAATATAGTTTAGACCAAAGGCTTATTAAATGAAGACCTCAGCCATGTGGAAAACATTTGGGATAATTCAGTGTAGTAGCTTTCTGTGGTCTAATTTTTAGAGCCAATTTTTATGCTTTTAAATAACTTTTATATGCTTTGTACAGCTTGTTTCATTCCCTGGGAAAAATTACTCTTTTGACCAATTGATCTAGGACAGAGCATTTCACGTTTCACACTCTGTCTAAAACTCAGCATTTTAATCATGCAAATTTTGAAAAAATATGCAGAATTCCCAATATTGGTTTCTGAGATCAGCTGACAGCTATAGATTATAAGCCCACAGCCACCAATAGGCATGAGCATTCTTATATTATAATAATAATATATAATAATGTTATCCATTATTAACTGCATTAGCATTACTGAACCAACCATTCAGTGATATACATTCAAACCTTTGGCTTGGCTGCCTATAAGATATCTAGGGTCAAGTATAAACTCGTAGCAAGAAAGAGGAAGCAGAGCAACTGGAGGCAGTGCAATGACCAGATAAAGTCGAAGCAATTCATTTCCCTTGCAGTCTACTTCAGTATCCTATGGTGAGGCTAGCATATGCCTTTGAAATAGCATACATATGTGCAAAATGTTAATGTGAAAATGACGTAAACATTTCTATTTTCAGCCCAGCTCTGGTTTCTCTGGATTTTGAGCAAAGCCTGCAGTCATTGCGGGCTGTGAAGATCCTGAGCTTGCAGCTTGCTCTGCATAATCAGGCTTAGGCTCTCACAGCATGCAGGCCCATCTTTTAGCATCACATGCTGTGTAATGAGTTAGTGGCAGCAGAGGCTGTCTGGGACCGAGTGACTAGCCAAGTAATATCCTGTCCCAACACCTGGTGAAGTGACTGCTGTACTGCCTCAGCAGTTTGACCACAGCAATATGAACAGCCAGCCCCCTTTAGTGAGGTTTTTCTATGAACTGTGTCCATTAGCATCACAAGCTAAACCAAGCATCCAATGTCAGCCGCCATAAAATGTCAGTGTCTCTTTGCTATAAGTGTGTAATTTATAGAGACGTTTCACATGAGTGTGTCTCATGAGTGGACTGTGAGTGGACACGCTAGCTTCAAGCTCAGTGTAGTAAATCATGCTGTGTGCTTCTGGTGAATGTCAGCTCAAGAACTAGATGTTTTGCTTTAAGCTGTTATCCAGTTTTCATTATTTTAAATCAAATAGAACCTTCTAGTCTTACTTACTAGGCACGAATCACTGGTTTTAAAGGGCACCAATTCAGTCCTGGAGGGCTAGCGTCTAGTTCAGTTTAATAATTCTCCAACTCAAACATTCAGTGGGAATCTGCCTCTAAATTAGAATGCCCAGACAAATACAAGACACCCTTGATCCTGGAATGAATGAATTACTAATTATATGCCCAACATCTAACATTTATCAGCATCCCTGCATGTGCCTGTTATCAATTAGAGCAGTTTTAGCAACCTGGAGAGCTACCATCCTAAAAGTCATGCAATCATAAGCACCTCATCTGGCTAATGAACTAGTCTTTGATTGCCTTGGTCAGAGGAAGTGTTGGCAAGTAAGAAGCTGGTTGGAGATAAACATGATATGCATGTTTGTCACAAGATTTTAAACTTGATTTCATCTAAAAAAAAAATTCTTTTTTAAATCAAACTGGCACATTTGTGACTCTCTTTATTCAGTGCATCATATTTTAGGACTAAATCACCAAGGGAGGGGCTAAAAAAAAGTGGAGCAAACATTACAAATGCTGATTATTTATGAATAAAATAACAGTAAACAGTTGCATGCATGGTTTTTTATGACTGAAATGAGCTTTAGTGTCTTGTAGCCTGTTTATGACATTACAGAGGCAACTTGACCACAACAAACATTGCTCACCACCTAATCAACTGATCAAAAATCTAAATATTTCTGCAATACACCAGACATTAAAGAACATTATTATTGAATACTACTACTACTACTACTACTACTACTACTACTACTACTAATAATAATAATAATAATAATAATAATAATAATAATAATAATAATAACAATAATAATAATAATAAACCAAGAAGGATAATATTGCAATTACTTCTATGTCCCCATTAATTTCACAATAAAAAACATACACTATAGGTATTTTGGAGGGTACCATACTGGCCTCTTTTGTTCAAGCACAACCAAATACCTCTGGACTGCAAAGTGACATGGCAATTTGGAGGGCTAGAGGCTTTCTTTAGCTAGCCAAAAAACACATACTTCATTGCTAAAAGCAAATGTCAGTCAGGATCCTTCTTTCCGTAAAGGACCTTCTCAGTAGAAATGAATAAGTGGCTTGTCCTGCACGGTTCAGAGGTAGAGCAATTCAGTTGCTCTTGCAAAAATGACTTTCTCTCTACTTGATCTGGATCAAACTCTTTGCTGGATGGAGTTTGACACATCTCTAACATTCTTCAAACTTCCTACATCTCAGTTCTTTTCTGCAGACAGTCTTTGATCAGTTATTCTGTCTTAACTACTAGGCAGTAAAAAACCTGTGCAGCATTTGCCAGCTTTACACATTGTGCCTCAGTTCAGACTTTTGATCTTTTAACCTGTCTCTCATTCAGGGTACATTGAGGAGGCCTGCATCATCCCTTGCCCCTCTGATTGCAAGCTCAGCGAGTGGTCCAACTGGTCACGCTGCAGCAAGTCCTGCGGCAGTGGGGTCAAAGTACGGTCTAAATGGCTTAGAGAGAAACCGTACAACGGTGGGAGACCCTGCCCCAAGCTTGACCACATCAATCAGGTAAGGCAAATGCTCTAAAGGGCCCATATTTAACTTATTCTACTTTTTTTTACCCTGATGACAAATATATTTATGTGGTTTTATTTCCTAAAGACAGCCAATGTTCATTTTTACATGCCCTCACATAAACCCCTAGAATCTTACAAACCATTTTTGTTCCTGTGCTTTAAGGCTGATATGTAAATTACCTCTGTCCTGACTGGCTGCTCTGTAATTAGCTTATTTTAAAAAAAAATGGAATAATCTTGGATCCGTGGATCCTTTGGAAAGCAGCAATGATATCTTTGCCTCCCAACAGCAAGGAATAACACAGGGATAAACTATTTGTCCAAGAAACTTAGTTCCTTTAGTGCATGTCGTTGGTGGCCAGAAACCTATATGCATTCAATGATCACTGTATAGACTGTGTATTGCAATCATTTTTTGACTTGTCATAATGAACACATCATAATATAATCTGCTGAACACAAAAACATAACAGACTTTGCTCACCAAGCTACCACAGCCATGACTCTATATGATTTTAAGTATAGCATCGAGTTATTTGGCATCCCCTTTCCCACACTGGGCTAGAATCTCTAATGAATTGTACACAGATCAACTATAACATTAAAACCACATGCCTGTTATTTATTACATTACATTACCATGGCAGACAACCTTACTCAGAGTGACTTACATTCAGTAGTTACAGGGACAGTCTCTCTGAATCAATCAAAGTTTAAGTGTCTTGCTCAAGGACACAATGGTAGATAGTGGGAGTTTAAACCTACAACTTTGCGGTCATCAGGTTAACAGGCAAGTGCTTTACCCAGAAGGACACTACCAAATTACGCCAATCACAGTCTGTCAGTCCTGCCACCAAAGCAGCTTTGGACTGTTGACAACATACGATGTCTGAAGGTGTATTGTAGTATTTGGCCATTGTAATGAGATAACCACTGTTATTCACTTCATGTGTCAGTGACTTGAATGTCATGGCTGATGTCCAATAAGGAGTTCAGCCACTTTTCCATTCTGAACAATCAGAGCACTGTTTGGGTGTAGATACTTACAGTGCACACTATATAGGAAGCAGGAATCTATTTCAGATTCAGTCTAAGCTTACTGCTGTTAATGATAGGTCTAACTCAAATATGGATATTTGAACCATGTGAGACATTCTTTGTTGGTTTGTGCTGGAGTTTTACAGAGAATCATAAAGTACTTTAAGTCAAAGTCTATTATACTAACGGAGGAGCCTGTAAACCTATTAATTCAGTGATCAGCTTAGAGCTAGTTAAGAAAATCCTCTCAGTTTAAACAAAACCCTTATCTACCACCTAACTCGGCTGTTCAACCAGCAGCGAAGCAGTTCAAGATGATTCCATTTACATCACAGCTGTGTTCCATCAACTGGAGCCTTTATAAAGAGTGGAGTTGAGGCAAGGGGGTCCTGAGTACCAATCTGATTACAGGCTCTCTGTTATCTGCTTTATAATGAAAAATATCTCACATTTGAAATTTTATAGAGAAGGGAAGATTTATTCAAGTGAGTCAAAAAGGAACAAGTCTGCATTTCATGTGATCCATATTGAAATTTCTTCTAGAAACGGTTCTCATCAGGTCTGAGCTCCTCTAAGCCACCCACCAGAGGCGAGCTCATTCTCAGATGCATTTTTTGTTCATGAAATGAAACACACCCTCCCCGCTCTGTTTATAAACAGATTATCACAGTTGAATCGAGGTCATGATGATTTGAATTTGAGAAGTTTGTTTTCCCCCCTCCGGGCTATATCTCGTCAGTTTGGCCACGTTCAGACTTACATTCTTGGTATAAAACCTGAGCATCTGTTTATTTTTCTGGCATTCTGCAGTTTTTTATACACTCTTGTTAGCATGCTTGTTTATGTAATTATGTTCAATTCTGACAAATGTTCTGGCCAATGTTCTCATGTCTCCTTTCTCCAAATCCTAAAATGCTGCTCGGGCCCAGGCTCAGGTGAGCACACTTACTGATGCTAATAAATTATATTTACATTTATGTTTATGGCATTGGGCAGCTGTACTGCACCTTTAAGCAATCAAATGCCGGAATGTTACAGAATACAGGTGTTCATTTTTTCAGCTGATATGACTCACCTGTTGTACACATGTGTATCTCCGCTGCAGGTGTACGAAGTGGTTCCGTGCGTGAGCGACTGTAGTCAGTATGTTTGGATGGCAGAGCCGTGGAGCATGTGGAAGGTCAGCAATGTGGACCTGAAGGAAAACTGTGGTGAAGGTGTGCAGACAAGGAGAGTCAGGTATGGACCATTGACTGTTGTGTATTTCAATGTATTTGTTGTTCACTGCTTATTCTGTGTTGTAGCCATGGCGATAGAGCCTTTATACATCGTACGGTATAACCATATGTATACTATACGATGTATACAGAACAAAACCATGTATAATAAACAGGCGGCTGTGCCATGACCAGTGAGTTCAGCCACAACTATTGTGATCAGGCACATAAAATCAAGCATATAGGCATAATATACAATAAAATGAATCCTCAATAAAACATGGATGTCTGTAAGTAAGGAATGAGTAAAATCCACACATAAATATGGATAATGCATTTAAATGGGTAAAATGGGTAAAAATGGCATACCAAAATGTGTTGTCTTTAGAGGATGTGAGTTTGTTTTCGCTAAGTTTGCTCACATATTAGGAACAATCTGAACTTTTAGATAAGGTAAAGAGAAACTTTTCAGTAAGACTGGCAACTATCTCCATGCTCTTGAATGCCAGAGAACTGCTGATCAATGCAGTGAGGAGCTGGAAAAACTGCAGTTTCTAAAAGTACAGAGCTGTTATCTGGCACCTCATTAAACGAAAATGACAAAGCAGTGAGGGGTGTGCTGACATATTTGTGTCTGGAACATGTGTGCAGGCCAGGGGTGGAGTGGGTTGGGAGAGCAGTTGTGCTTTTCATGCTACAAGGTCACAAATCCTAGTTTGAGAAATCCCACATAACAGTACCAGAACATTTCTTTTTACTAGGGCATTCAAACTGTTTTCCCTGATCTAACACGCCTGGGCCAACTCAAGAAAAGGTGGATCATTAAAACTTATTGACTTAATGAGAAAAACCAAGAACTGACAGTTCTCTGAACCTGGAGAGGGAAAATCACAGCATCTGCGCAAGAAAAAGTAACCAAGCTTTAATAGGACTCTAGTGAAATAGAATTGCAGCATTCAAGACCAATCTTGCCACTCCTATTATATATTCCCATTGATTTCTTTCCTTCTAATGCAGGTGTATGCTGAACACAGTGGATGGCCCCACCGATGCTGTGGAGGACTACCTATGTGACCCAGAGGAGATGCCCATGGGGACCCGGGAGAGTAGGCTACCCTGCCCAGAAGACTGTGTCTTGTCTGACTGGAGTCCCTGGACACCCTGTGAACTGGTAAGAACGGAATGTGCTCTCCCTATTCTACTGAATTGGACAGACAGTGCTACCCTGCATCGCAGCAAGGATACCCACTGGGAGTCTGGTTCTGAACAGGAACCAATTATAAAACAGAAATAACTGCAGGGCTTCGAAGAGTTTAAGGTAAACAGCTCCAAAATTAGTGCTGGAAACGAAAAGAAATGTATGGAGAAGCTGCAATTTGACCATCTGCTGTTCTACCTGACATTAGAGTAAGAGAGTAGTTAAAATGATTGAAGCTGTGTTTACTTGTGAAACTAACAAACTAAAATGGACTTTCATTAGTTGTTTTTGCATTTTTGAGCCACAAGAGATGAGACCTAGAAGATGCACAGAAAGGCACCTGGCTGTTTGTCTTGGAAATTAATTTTTGCCAGAATTTTTTTTATATAGATCTCTAAACATCAGCTTCATCAGTGACTATGGTTACTGGCTGTCTGTTTAAGCTGTAAAACACCAAAAAATGAGTGGGAATAAATCCTTTGCTAAGCACCGAAACTTACAATGGTAATTTCCCAACTATTTTTTTTTTTTTCCATTCTGAATATTTTTCATTCTGTTCTCTTGTCGAATATTTTGTTCAGCATGGTGATTTTTGTTTCTGTTGTTTTGTAAGTTACAATGGCGGTTCAAGACCTGAATTACCAGGGTGGCCAAGGGGGGACAAATGTGTTTTTAGGGGGGCACATTAAAGAGGGGGTGGGTAGCACTAGTGTGTCAGTGCACGTGTGTAGCGCTTTAACCCTTTAAGCGCCGGGGGTATTTTTTTTTATATTGGATTTTTACATCAATATTTCAAAACCTTGTGGATTAAAAGGGGTTAAAGATAGAGACTTATTGTAAATTTTAAAAAATGTTGGTCATGACCTGAAGTTTATGTAGGGTATAAATATCCTCATCTAATTTGCATATTATGATGTCATGAAGTGGCAGACATCTTACATTTCATTATATTCAGGAAACAGCTGATATTGAACTGATGTTTTTGTCATTTTATCCTCATTCATAATGATCAGGAAAGAGTAAACCAACAATAAAACAGAAGAAAGTAGTAAAATATTGCTATATTATCATATCAAGACGTCATCATGACTGAAACAGGCTGTATTTACAAAGTTGTCCGTTGATGATGTCCTGCTAATTATATTCGCCGGTTCTGAATCTAAAGGGGAAGATTCACCTTTTGTACCGGGAGACACGCGTTTTTTCCCCCACAAATCCCACATGCACACTGAAAACAGAAGTCCACTCTCTCACTGCACAAAATTTTCGTCTTGAATCAAAGTACTACATGTCTGCCAACTAGTGGTAGGGAATACAAATGCTACATTACAGGATATTTGTAAATACACCCTGTTTCAGTCACAACGTCTTGATATGATAAAATAGCAATATTTTTCAAATTTTCTTCTGTTTTATATTAAGAAGATAAAAAGAAAGAAAATAACTTCCAAACATCAGTTATCTAAAATCTCACATGCTTACATGCACTGAGAACAGAAGTGCCCCATTTCTCTGCTCCCGCATCAATGACACAAGGCTCGTTTCAACCACTTTTTACTCAAAACTTTGAATAGGATGATGGCAAAAATTTAATCTTGAATCAAAGTACTGCATGTCTGCTAACTAGTGGTAGTGAATACAAATGCTACATTACACGATATTTGTAAATACAGTCTGTTTCAGTCATGAATACGTCTTGTCGCAATTCTGCGACTTTGGCGCTTAAAGGTTTAAGTAGTTAGTCTAGAACAAACGTAGCATTAGTTCTGTTCTTCAAGCCAGCGTATGTCGCGATAATGGGGGGCATAAGCGGGGGCCAGGAGCAATTCTAGGGGGCCTTGGCCCCGTGTAGAACTGCCTATAGTCAGTTAGTTACAGGTGTCATCATGTGTTGTTTAAAATCTAATACTTGTATTATGTTTGCCAAACTGGAATGGGCATACACAGTAAACCTAAAAAGCTATGCTGTTTATAACTGGTTGTAACTGCTATGGTTTAAAAGGGATATATAACTGTTAATGTCTTTTTGAGACCAAATGCAGAATTGCTTAAGATGCAAAAATTAGAACCCAGAGCTTAAGGCTCTCCTGCATTGACTCATAATTTGAGGCTCTCCTGCATTGACTCATAATTTGAGGCTCTCCTCTATTGAATCAGAATTTATTTGAGGCTCTCCTGTATTGACTCAGAAAACTTTCATCTTGAAATATGAGATTTGTCTTTATTGACGCAGAACATTTTATTAGACTTGTCCATATTGACCGAACACTCAATTTGATACTTGCCTGTATTGACTTGGAACACACCTTAAGACTTGCCCTTATTGAGTTTGGACCCAAGATTTGCCTGTATTGATTTGGGACTCAATTTGAGATTGATACACTACACTTTCTGTATTGCTTTGGAACTCTTCCCAGGACTTGCTTTTATTGACTTTGCCGGTACTGACTCGTGATAACACTTGGGACTTGACTCCAGTATCAAGACATACTTGTTGCTCACACCTTATTTACTTGTTCCCATTTGTCGGTTGTCCTATCAAGAAAACCAAGTTCATGTATGTTATTGTCCATTGCTGGTGCATCAACAGCCTGATTGGTGTTAAAATTTGCACTAGCGAGCTGCAACAGATTCAGGTTAACTCTGACTGGAAATCAGGCTGAGGTAACCTATGCCTTTCATTTTGCTGACGAAAGTTAATGCTTTGGAAGCATTGTGACGTTGGCCCTCAATAGAGATACAGAGAGCGCAAAATGTTCTCATCTGATGTCACTTCACGTGACTCCATCGTCTACTCCCAATCCTCTTAACCTCAATCAGGAATTGCGGCAACTGGCAGTCTTGTGTTTTTTTACTGGTGCACCATCTACGTTGCTACAACAGCCCATTTACCAACACGTGGAATCAAATCTTGGAGCAACTGTGGCTCTACAAATCCTTTCCTGAAAGGATTTGAGAACTTTCCTGAAGGAATAATCTCTGAGTCTTTGTGCCTACAGCTCTTCATTCTGTCCTCTAACTTTAGGTCAGGAAGCCCTGGCTTAAGAGATTTCCCTTCAGAATGCACATAACAGCTAATTGCTAAGATCCCATTAGCATTTGATTTGACATCAAATGCTAATAGGATCTTACCTATTAGCAATTCTCTGCATACTAAGGGGAAATCTCTTAAGTCAGGGCTTCCTGACCTAAAGTTAATTTGTACACATTTTTTATTTCATGTCTCAATTTCGTTTTGCTCTGACACTAGGAAACTAATGCAGCTAACAGGTAAAAGCAAATCATCACATTTGTGGCAAATTTTGTCTCATTTACTTATGTCTCCATGAAATTCAGAATGATATATGATGATGATTACAACTAGGGCTACTGGCTACTTAGTTATTATTATTTTTGGGATATGTAGTTATTGGTAAAACTGACATATTTAGTCCAGGATGCCCAGACAATGTTCCTGCTACCAACAGAATCACCAAGTACAGTAGTTGGTGGTATCTACATTATTGGAGCATGGAGTTTGTCCGTGCACCACTAATTAGCTACATTTGAAATGTAGGGAAATTTTCTAAATTAAATTATGTATTTTTAATTTATTCTCAGAACTGCATACTTGAGTAGTTGCAAACAGTTCCATAATAATGCAAACAAAGTTGTATTCTAGATTATCATCCTTATACCAAACTCATCCTAAAGTGTTTGTTGCTTAAATTTCCATTACCTTAACCTGAATCCAGTCAAAGTTCTATCAGCATCCAGCAAACTCTAGACCCTTTTGATTTGTGGTTAGATAACAGCCACCTCTGGCATGACTTTCACATACTTTGTCAGCATGGAGGTGCAGCTGTATTTTTGGCTACTTGGTGATCCTAAAATATTACCGTCTGCCTCACTTCTCAAAGCATAAATACTTGAAGAAAACTTTGCCCATCTAAACATGTTCATTGTGGACTAACCTCGTCACTCGAGGGTAAAAGAAAAAAGTTATTCTCTTCCAGCCAGGTCTGCTACAGCTCTGTTTGTTTAAAATGAATAAAATATTGCCCTGGATCCAAGACTACTTGTAGGGAAACATTTCAATAGTAATGAAAGAAAATCTCACATTTTTAGTGGGGAGGCTAAATTTTAAAACATATTGTTTTATTATTTTATTTGTCTTGAATTTCTGATGTTTTTGTATATATAATAATTTTATTATGGCTCTATATATATTTCAGACTATTTTTGACGAGTTTTTGTGTTTCTTGGCTTGGTCTTTACATCTGTTAGCACCTGATTGTACTGTTCTGTCATGCAGCTTTTTTCCTGCCTTGTCTCTGTTCATTCCTGTTTTTTTCTTGTTGATCTCTAATCTGGTTTCCTCTGCTTTGTTTTGTTTTGTTTTAGTTTACTCTTATCTCCCACATTAGTTCAGTGTTTCGATTATTTCTTTTATAGCTTCTGGTCTCCCACTTTTTGGTTAAAGTTTAATTCACATTAATGTCCCACTCTGTCCCTATGTCCAGTCCTTATAATAAGAATTCTCTATCTCTCATTTGTTATTGCCACCACAGAACATTTCCCTACTAAGATTATGTCTGCTTCGGTCACTTTTTAAGGCCATTTCCTGATTTATGAAGGTCATCACACATCCCATTTTCATTAGAGTATTCTCGTATCTTCCTTCAATTAATGAATAATTAGTGGCATTCACACAAACGCTAATTAATAAAAAAAATATAACATTTTTTCTTTTTTCCTTAACAATTTCCAGTGGCCAGTTATTTTGACATGCTTTTTTAAATTAGAGTTTTGGTATAAAGACTACATTTATGTTAAATTTCATTATATTTTAAATATGAGATTGAGCCTTTTTTTTTACTTACCAAGGATTCCAATAATTATTGAGCAAAGCTTTGTGTTTCATGCTGATTGGTTGATTCAAGCTTTTTCTTTGTTGTTAGCATTTGTGATTGAGCTACTTATTGCAGTTTCCCGTTAAAACAGTTTAGGCTTTTAGTATTATTCCCGAAACTGAGATGTCATTAATCATGCGCTATTCACTGGCATTACGGTGCCCCAGCAATCTAGCTTTGCATGTGGAGACTGCAGCCGACGCACCATGTGTTATTCATGACCCAAACCAACAAAGTTATTCCAGTGGCTTTTCCCTCTGGACCTGGATCTGGGGCCAGCGGCCGGGCAAAGGCAAACATTAGCATTGCATCAACCCTGGTGTTCAGAAATTGGCCCTCAGCTCCTCTCTCACAATCTCTTAACTCTCTAGCACTCTCTTATACTGTCTCTCCCTTTTACTTTCAGTCTCACTCTCTCAGTCTCACATTCTTTAATTCATCTGGGTTATGATGAGAGCGATCTTGTTATTTTCGGGGCTCTAAATGGCCCCGGCACGGTCCCCTGGTCCACTGTCGAGGGGGCCAATATGGCACAGTGGAAAAATTACAGTGACCCGCTTTGATGCTCTTACGCCGACAACTCTACCAGGGGGAGGAAAAAAGAGGAGATTTTTCTTCTGTGATCTGCTACCACCAAGCACTTATCATCCGCTTCTAAGCCCATTTAAGCACAAGTGAGCATATGCTGTGGCTTGTGTGTAGAGGCCTGCTAATGAAGTCTGATGATGTGTGTGTGTGTGTGTGTGTGTGTGTGTGTGTGTGTGTGTGTGTGTGTGTGTGTGTGTGTGTGTGTGTGT